>CAUYON010032434.1:0-31001 GCA_963573935.1 Arctocebus calabarensis
AAACTCATTGCTCTTATGAACCACATCTCTAGCTAGAGACCAGGGCTAGAGAGTAGAAGGTGAGCATTTGTGTTCCTGGCACAGATAGACACATAGATTTGTGCAAGGACACACAGAAAGAAGGGCAGAGGGCCAGGAAGATAGGGAGAATAATAGGGCACAGCCAGATGCACAGAATCATCTGTATCTGCTCAGTCTACCAAGGGGACACATCTTTCCCAAAGGCTTCCTAGTCACACAAAGCCATCCCCTGACCTGAACTTGCCCTCTCTCTGATCTTGAGGCCTGATCAACAAACCTCTTTCAAGGCCTGGAGGATTGACCACCAATATCTGATATTTTCACTCCCAAATGCTTCTCAGGGAGGGGGCTACATGCCCCTGTGGTGGTGCTGAGAGCCATAAAACCTAGTGAGAAAGGATCATGAAGGGGTGAGGCCCTTAGGAACTCCTCCATCCTATTGGCTGCCACCAACATCCTAGCAGGCTTCTGCCTCAAGAGGACCTGTAAGAAAAAGGGAGAGCTGGAAGAACAGAGGTTCCCCCTGAAGTGTGTAGAGAGGTTTGTGCCTGTGGGTGACCGGAGATCCTCACTCTCCATTGGCACGAGGTAGCCCTTTATGTACACAGGTGTCACCTGTATATGATGGCTGCGAGAACGTACCCTCCTATGAACGTCTCTATTTTTCATACTACATGGCTGGACATGTTCAGAGCAGCCATCCTATACCCATAGAATTGGAACAAGTTAGTGCTGCCTAGTGCCACCATGTCCAGTGTCTGAAATCAGTTCTCTGTCATCTTCATATTTACCCACCCGGCCCTGGATCTGCTGGAGGAACGCACATTCTGGCACATGAATCCTTCAAAAAATGGAAGTCGTCACTCACACACCTCAAGACTTCCCCATTCCAAAATCCCTTCCCCTTCCGGAAAACACACAACCTACCCATTCATACTTGCTGAACCTGAGATGAAAATTTATGTGAGAATTTCCATGCCTCCCTTCCCTCAAATCCCACCACATGTCTCTGTGTTTTCACCTTGGTGAGAACAGGCAGAGTTGGATGGGAATAGCTCACAGTCTAATGGGCAACTCATTCCCTAACTGAAGTCCATCACAGTGGGATGGAAGTGAACTTTCAGCTGCAACAGGCCATCTGGAGAGGAGGAGTTTTGAATTCTCAGGTGGGACAGGAGACTTTTCAGACTGGGGCTGTTGGGACCTGCTAACAACAATGGAGTTGCTGACATCTGTGGCCCAAGATCTCTAGGACAACCCAAAGAGTTTCTCTGGCCCAGCCATTCAGTATGGCACATCTATATGCAGGACAGACTACCACAGTCCTCCCCTTTCCTGTGGGGTCCATTGAATAACTACAAGTTCAAAGTTGTCTAAGGTGGATAACACTTACATGAGAATTTTGTGGGGCTGCAGCTCCTCAACCTCACAACTTACTAAAACTGCTCATTGAGAAAGTGATTAGACATGGCTCAGCTGAGCAAAAGAAATATAATTGCAGTGAATGGAAATTTTACACATTCTGAAGAGTACTAATATTTTTTAATTTTAAATTTATTATTATTATTATTATTATTATTATTTTGCAGTTTTTGTCCGGGGCCGGGTTTGAACCCACCACCTTCAGTATATGGGGCTGGTGCCCCACTCCTTTGATTGACAGGCACTGCCCAATTTTTAATTATTTCCCATTAGAATTATAACTGTATGGACTTTCATGGTACAATGTGATCATTTGACATAACAACGTGGAATTCGTAAATAATACCGATTAACATAGCCATCACCTCCTGCATTTTTTTTTTTTTTTGGTAACATATTTAAAATTTACTCTTACTTATTTTCCAATACAGTCTTATATTGTGCACATTAGTTTAGATCTCATCCAATTGCCCTCCTTTCTCCCACCAATCACTCTCCCACTGCCCCTCCCCTCTCCCTTGTCACCCCTAACCCTTCAGAGAATATATTTGGGGGGAGGTTGTGAGGGTTGCTGCGAAGGACACTGAAACTACCTGAGTTCAAAACAAGTCTGAAAGTGCCTGGAGAAGGCTTACATTCACTCAGGTGGAGTATGAAGACCAACAAAATGCAGCCTTCCTTGGACCTCTTCAGAAGGCTTTTACTGATTTCCAATAAAGGTGTGTATAGAAAAGATAGGGTTGAAAGAATCCCAAGTTCTCAGCAAGACTGGATAGAGAGAGAGATTGGGTAGAGAGAGAAACCGAGTAAGCAGTAGAAGGTTGCTAAATAGCTGATGGTGTATTTAAATAAATGGGGAGGGAGAAGCTAGTTCTAGTCACACAGGGGAAGTCAACCAGGTGTCCTAATGGAACTGCAGATTCAAAGATTTGATCCCTCCATCTGTTGACTTTCCAACACTGACCTAGTACAGCGAGTCAAGGCACCACCTGATTCTTTTCATCTTCCATGGTTTTGAAGAACCCCCAGGAATTTTTCGTCTGCAAAACTTTGCTGGATACACCCAGATACAAACAGGGTGCCTGGTTGAGGAGCCAATCTGTCTACCTCCCACTTGTCTCTGTGTTTTTATTATTTTAAATGGTTGTTAATGGGAATGGGGTAAGGAATTGGAGAAAGGGAGAGGGAAGAGGGAGGAAAGGGCTTCAGGAGGATCCTTTTGTTTGGAGAATATACAGCAACAATGGCATCTGCATGGGGTCTTCTGAAATCATTTATAAACAGCATGGATTACTGTAAGGAAGCCAAATAATAATATTCTAGCAAAAGCCATAAAAATACAAACTTGTAAATTGAGTCCAGAAAATCAGTTTTTTGGATTGATGCAGTCACTTGCATTGTTTGAGATGGGCAATTTTGGGGAGACTTTTGAGATTCCAATTGTAATTGTTTTAATTGTTTGGTAAGAGGATTTTATAATTGAGTTAAATCTTTTGCCAGGGGCTTCAGAAAAGCTTCTTGGTGTTGGTAAATTTGAGTTTGATGGGTAGAACAAGGAGTCCTTTAAGTTTTATGAGTTTGGAAAGTCAAATGAAAATGTTTGACTTCTACAAGTCAAACTATCTACATAGTTTTTTGTTGTTGTTGTTGTTTTGTTTTTTGTTCCACATTTTTTTGGCTGGAGCTGGGTTTGAACCCACCACCTCCAGCATATGGGGCTGGCACTCTACTCCTTTGAGCCACAGGTGCCACCCTAGATAAAGTTTTTATAAACTGAATGGAAGTAGCTTGAGAAATTAGTGTAAATATACAAGCCTTGGAGGTGTACACTACTATTTTATCTGTTTTGTTCTTCAGCTGCCCATTGGTGGTAATTGTCAGAGCTTCAAATTTGTGAGTCATGATTTTGTTTAATTATACAGGGGAGAAAAGGCAAAACTATTTTCTATATTTCCTTTTTTAAAGTGAGAGAGGATATCTGAGAAGGGTGAGGTCTAAGGAGAACAGGTCTTCCCAAGGAGGCCACAAAGATACACTTGCAGGGTCCTCTCCATGCTGACTCAGCCGTTGGAAATTTGTAAACATAACTTCCTGGAACTTGGAAATTTCCAAGTTCTGTGAAATCTTGTAGTTCTGTAGGGGTTGGAATAGCATCTCCCGCTTGATTCAAACTGACCAATGAGAAGAGTACCTGTGGGGTGAAACTTTTTGACTGTTGATAAAAAGGGAAAGACCAAGCCAGTCAGAAAGCATGGCCATGTGGAATTCTTCTATGCCATAAGCTCCCAGCTGGTGAATAAATCCCTTCCTCTTATGGTGTTTGGGTGCTCTTTCTCTCCATTGGGCCTCATCTTTCTGGAACATTTTTAGTTCCCTAACTGGGAAACGAGATCACTCTTGGAGAGAACATACACCTGGATGTTGCTGCCAATCCCCTGGACACCAACATGGGGGCCCCTGATCGGCCTGGGAGTCGTGAACCACTGAGCATGCCAGGGAGGCAGTTTGGCCTCCCTGTGTGGATGCCTCGACTGGGCTGAGAAAGGATCCCATGGGCGGGTATTTGAGGCATCAAATACCTCAAACACTGGGAGGAACTGGCATGCAAGAACATGTATCTACATGGGCAGATGTCAAAGACGAAATATGACTGATCCGGGGGTCCCACAATAGTTTTAGTGGAAGAAAGAACCTAATCAACAACTTGGGCATTAGATTGCTGGCGGGTCTGTTGAGAGGTGTGTGAGAGTGTGTGGATGTGGTTTGACTGAGAGAACACTGAGGGTGGAGTTGGACCTCCCTTCATACGGCATAGGGGAGTGTTGGTTTGCCTCCTATGGCTAAGTGGCAGCTTGAGTGGGAGATCGAGACTGTCCAGGTTAAGAAATGGGTTGGAATTGTATGCATGTGAGTGCTTGGAGAATGACTGAGATGGGTAATAATAGGTGCGGTTTTGCCCCCCCTCATTCATGAGGTGAAATGAATGTGTGAGTGTGCCTTTCTTCCCTGCTCCAAATTTGCCCCCTGGCTATTCTGAGGGAAACAGGAAGTTCTAGTTTTTCCGCTTTCTGTTTATGGCTGTGGCCACATGGCTATATGGATCTTGGGGGAAGATGAAAAGACATCAGAAAGAATATTGCTGTAGTTTTGTTACTGGAATTTTAGTGAGTCTTTGGTCTCAGGAATTTGAGAATTGAGCCTGCAGGACACATATCAGTGATAAAATGGCATTTTGTTAAACTGAGGGGCATGCAGAGGGAGTGGAGAGTGCCAGAGCTGTTGGCAGAGAGGCCAAGCCTTGGAAAGTGTTGATGTGCAGGCAGTCTGGTGAGCTCTGAATAGCCCTTGAAAATCTGGGGAAAAGAGTTAAATCTTGTGCTGGAGACGCTGTATCAATATAAGCAACAGGTCTCCAATGTGAACAGCCTCTGGAAGAGGGGAAGAGGCCCAGGTCAGAGGTTTCCGGCATGAGTCCTTTTTCTAGGGGTAAATAATTGGCCCTGAGAGATATTTTGGCCAGGATTTGGTAGATGGAAAAATACCTTTACAAACTGAATGGGTGTTCTAGCAAATGAATGAAGCAGCCCCTCACCTTGGACAAGGTTATTAGGTCTTTGCTTAGGTTTTTGCCAGGGGAAGGGATTAGAGTGTGTGCTCCTTAGTCAGGGTGGGGCCATCCAAAATGTTTTGGGATGCAAAATGTTTCAGGATGCCCCCCCTTGCTGGGGCTCAGACGGTTTGTACCTGGAGATGGGACTAGAGCCTGAAAATGGGGGTTCCCTGTCCAGCCCTGAGTGGGAAAATCCTGTAACAATGTTATATATCATAAAATGTCTCTCACTTGTAAGATGTAATAATTTCATTCTTTAATTTGTTGGGGAAACTGATTCTTTGTCAAAGGATAAGATTCTTGCCTTTTAAACCTTCTAATTATAAATTTGTCCGCATGAATGGGTGACTTCATGGTAAACTGGGATCCTGTTTTGTGGGAAGTGAGTTTTTGAGAGTAAGAGAAATTCAACAGAAAGGAGAATGGCATTGTGTAAGGAAAGAATCTTGTGTGATAAATTTTATCCTGAAGCAGAAAGGTTGTGTAAGAAAGTAAATGGCAGGGCAAAAGTTAAAGAATGTTTAGAATGTTTGTAGATTGTCTGTGCTCATAAAAGGGAATTTGTGAAAGAATTTACATGTGATCCAGTTGACTATGTATTTCCTTTAAAATCTTTTGGCATGTAATCATATTTGAGCCAATGTTTTAGGCCTTAGATATTTGACAAACCTTCCAAAATCTGAACTCTAAATTTGGGGCTTGGTGCCCATAGTGCAGTAGTTGTAGCACTGGCCACATGCACTGAGGCTGATGGGTTTGAACTTGGCCCAGGCCAACAGAAAAAAAACAAAGAAGGCACAACTCTAAATTTGGTCTTCTTCAAATATTAAGACTACTGAAAGTCATAGGAAAACAAATTAAACTTATTCAATTTATTAAAAATTTATAGGAAACATTGTCAAAGATGAAATGGTGATAAATTTTGTATTATGAATACATATATATTATGAAGATATATACATATATAAAATAGTATAAAGTATACTAGTATAACATGTATTAGTTATACATAGTATAACATAAGTTATGGATATATATATATATATATAAAACAGTATAAAGCATTGGTCTGTTGGTCTGTCCTCACCTGTAAAGCATTGGTCTGTCCTAATGTATAAGACATTGGTCTGTCCTAACATATATTGTTGGTAATGACTTTAATTCATTTAAGAAAAAGAACGTGTTTTTTTATGTAACTGGCTGAGTCCAAAGTTTATCCTAAAAAGAAAAAGAAATATGAAGATAGGCTGGAGAACTGTCTTGAATTCAAATTCCTGATGTCTTTGGAAATTGAATACATTCGGATTAAAAGCAGAATTTTAGAACTTTCATTGGAAAGTTAACGTATCTATGAGTATTGCTAACCTCACTTCAAACAGAACAGAAATCAGTTATGTGGAACTGATATAGTTTGTAATGACTTTTTGTTTGAAATATTGTTGATTCTTTCTGTGTTCTGTTTCCCAGAAGTCAAGAAAACAATTTTCTGTCTTTTGAGCTACTTGTAGCTTTTCAAGCAATGTATGTACTTATGAACAGAATCTGAAACATGCATTTTTTTCTCTCTCCTTGATTTCTCTGGAATTTGAAAGTCATTTGTAAGTATTCTTAATTTCTGACAATACAGTTACTTGAATAAGTTCAATAATAATCTGTTTTGTTTTATAGGACATGATGAAGGCACTGGTTATTTTACCAAGGCTTTGGCAGGAATAGAATTTCCAGAGGTTTCAGACTGTGTTAAGGAATTCAGGTTGACTTTGTAAGTTCAAAAAGAAAAACCCTTTGGAAAACTGGCCAGATACCCCTCAGTAACATTTCCTGATCTGTGGTAAGTAATGAAGGTTGCTTGCTGACAGGTCCAGGAATCAAAATGTGCTTAGGGATCTCAAGAGAAGAGGAGTTTACCCAATGCACACAGGTATCTAATGGTAGAGATGAAACCTGGGCTCATGAAAGGCTTTCAAGAAAGTCCAGCCTGAGATTCCTTTGCTCCAGCAAAGCCAATTTTAAAGGAAAGAAGAACAGAATAGCTAATAATTAATTATTCTTACTGCACTTTATGCAGATAATCAGACCCAGTATACTGAAGGTACAGTTTATTTTGGCATCTAAGTTAGTTCTGCTATAATTTGTCTTTAGTAAAAAGAGAAATTTGAGAGAGAAAAATGGTTCAAAGAGAAAAGAGGCTGTGACCCACCTGTATTAAATCCCAGTCTTGTCTGTAATGTCAACTCATAAAATGAGACACAACTGTTTTAATAAATTAATCTGTTAAATAGGACTAAGAGACTGGTCACAGAGTATAGAATTAGATGTAATAGTTATATTTATTCTGAAGCCTTAAGACTCAACGAAGGTCACCTGATGGCTACATTGGAAAAATTTGTGCAGTATTAAATGATATATGCTGAGTCTATGTAGATACCTCAGGAAAAATGAAAACCTAAAACAAGAATTTCACAGTAAATTCTGTAACTGTAACACTGTGCCTAATCTGTATACTTTGCTGAGTCTGTTGCCAGCAGAAGCCAAGTGGCCTACTTACTGGACTTAAAAGATGCCTTTTTTCAGAATAAGGCTGGCGCCAGGAAGCCAAAGGCTGTTTGATTTCTAGTGGGAGAGACCAGACACAGAAACTGCTATCCAATACACAGGGACCAGGTTGCCAAAGGGGTTCAAAACACCCATGATTTTTGGAGAAGCTCTGGCTTGTGACCTCCAGAAATTCCTAGCTGAGGAATTAGAATGTTTGCTGCTCCAATATATCAATGACCTTTTTTAGGGCACCCTACCCAGGAGGGCTGCACCTGTGGCACAGACTGTCTTTTATGACATCTAGAGGTATATGGCTATAAAGTGTCCAAACCAAAGGCCCAGATTTTCCAGCAGCAAGAATGTTATCTAGGATTTACTATCCAGCAGGGGGAGAGGTATCTAGGCATGAAATGGAGGCAGGTCACTAATCATGTCCCCACCCCTACAAGCCGAAAGCAGGTTCGGGAGTTCTTAGGTGCAGTCTGCTTTTGTCGTCTTTGGAACCCCAACTTTGACATCTTGGCTAAGCCCTTGTATGAGGCAACTAAAGGAGAGGAAGGAGAGCCCTTAGAATGAGGAGGAGAATAAGAATATGGCCTCTCCCAGCTAAAGATGCAGCCAATAAATGCACCTGCATTGGGACTACCAGACTTGGCCAAGCCCTTCACTCTGTATATCTCAGAGAGAGGAAAGATGTCTGTAGGTGTGTTAGTCCAGGTGATTGGGCCTTGGCCACAGCCTGTAGCTTACCGCTCTAAGCAGTTGGATGAAGTGGCAAAAAGATGGTCACTATGCTACGGGCTCTTGCTGCTACTGCTCTCCTTGTGCAAGAAGCTGATAAGATGGCTCTAGGGCAGAATCTCAGAGTAAAGGTACACCACTTTGTGGTCACTTTAATGGACACTAAAGGACATTTTTGACTCTCTAATGTAAGAACACCCTGAACCCAGCCACGCTTCTTCCAGTCAATGGAAGAGAAACTGAGCGTGACTGTATGGAAGTTATGGATAATGTGTATTCTAGCAGACTTGACTTGCATGAGCCCCCTTGGGCATTTGTAAACTGAGATTTGTATGTAGACTAAAGCACCTACAGGACAGCGCAAGGTGAACCTCGGGCTAGGTATTTAGTAGTTACCTTAACAGAGACTGTAGAGGCTAAGCCCCTACCCCAAGGAACATTGGCTCAGAAGGCTGAGTTAATTGCCTTCACTCGAGCCTTAGAACTAAGTCAAGGGAAAAAATGTGAATGCTTTTCTGACTCTCCAAGTACAAAGGGCATTGTACAAGGAGAAGGGACTATTACATTCTGGGGAAAGGACATTCAGTATCAGCAGGAGATACTTCAGTGGCTAGAGGCAATGTGAAAACCCCAGAAGGTGGCAGTGATGCACTGTTTTGAACATCAAGGAAATGTTTCCACCATCACTAAAGGGAACACTAGGGTTGGTACTGAGGCAAAAAGGGCTGCATCCCAACTGTACCAGGTGTCATGAGTGGTTCCCCTCATCCCATGGGTTCCAGAGGTCGCCCCTATCTACTCCCTGAAGGAGAAGGAATGGTTGGCAGTAGAGGGGAGCTAGGAAGCAGAGGGAGAATGGATAAAAATGCCAGACGAATGAGTAGTAGTCCCCCATATTCTAGGAGTCACCATGGTGACAGAAGTATGTGATTAAGTTGCATGGCCGGTACTTCTACATCTCTCACCTGGCAGCCCTGGCCAAAACATCACTCTAGAGTGTGTCACTTGCAGCCAGTTCAATGCACGCCAAAGACAGACTGTGTCCCGAGGAATCCAGTCATATGGAGCAACACCCTTTGAGGACTTCCAAGTAGAGTTTACTGAAATGCCCAGTTTTAGAGGGAACCAAGTACTTTCTGGTGATGATCTATCAGACTTGAAATAGGTAAAACCCTTCCCCATAGGGATTTAAAAAACTCCTGAAGTAGTAAAGAAAGTAGTAGCCCAGAGAAATCGTTCCATGATTACGTTACCATTCTACTTTAACTTTGACAATGGGCTAACCTTCATAACAAGAGTAGTGCAAATAATAAGCTAAAGTTGTGAATAACTTATAGGCCTCAAAGCTTAGACAGGGTAAAGTGCATGAACAGGACCGTAAGAGCAAAAATGGATAAACTCTACCAGGAAGCAAAGCTTAATTGAATACAGGCCTGGCCACGAGTGTTATTCAAAGAGTCCTCTGTCAATCCTCTGAAATTTAGCAGGAACTCCTAAAAGAACTGGGAAAGACTGAACTGAATAGACAAAAACCCTAGAAAGTGTAGCAAGGAAAATCTACAATGGGGCAATTAACCATATTCTGTTTAGTCTTGTGTGTCTGTACATCCTTTCTCTCTGGAGGATCAAGCAGACCAAGTCTAGGTCTAGAATCAGAAACTGGTCCCCCTGAGACCAAGGTAGAAAGGACTTTCCACCATCCTCCTGACCACACGAACAGCAGTGAAGGTGGAAGGAATACTCACCTGGAGTCATCATAGCTGACTGAATAGGACTTCACTGCCCTTTGGGAAGTAAAGGTAACTTTTAAGACAGGCAACATTCCCTGCTTGAGCCACATACTGGTAGCTGGCTGGTCAAGGCATGGCTGAAGCCTGAGGAAACTCCTCAAGGGTCATGTCTTAATTGAACTTTTAGACTTTGGGAAAATGTGGGGGGGGGAATGTCACAGGGAAAAGTAAAAACTCATATATATATTAGCCCATCACCATGGTACTATTAAGGCCTGAGAAGAGAACCCAAGAAGAGTCACAGTCCCTAAGACCTCAGTGCTAAAAGTAATTAGTATCGACACCTGCAAAAACAAGCTAATATTGAGAACCCAAATTAAAATATATTGGAGTCTCAAAAGTGGGGAATGAGAGAGGATACCTGAGAAGGGTGAGGTCTAGGAGAACAGGTCTTCTCAAGGAGACCACAAGGATACACTCGCAGGGTCCTCTCCAAATCAGCCCTTGGGAATTTGTAAACTTAATTTCCTGGAACTAGGAAATTTCCAAGTTCTGTGAAATCCTGTACTTCTGTAGGGGCTGGAATAGCATCTCCCGCTTGATTCAAACTGGCCAATGACAAGGCTCCCTGTGGGGTGGAACTTTTTGACTGTTGATAAAAAGGAAAAGATCAAGCCAGTCAGAGAGCATGGCCATTTGGAATTCTTCTATGCCATAAGCTCCCAGCTGCTGAATAAAGCCCTTCCTCTTATAAATGTGGTGTTGGGTGCTCTTTCTTTACCTTGGGCCACAACTTCCTGCAACAAAAGGAGTAATGAGCATTTCTGGACTCTTTAAGAGTGCCATTGATAGGCCAGAATTTCATTCATTAGGAGCCTTATTATAAACATGAGACATGGTGAATTTTTATGTTTGTTTGGGCTTAAGAATTAAGTCATTAGGTCTTTGATTTTTTAATCCTTAATTACCTTGCAAATAATTTCTGGTAAAATGTGGAGAGGAACAGTAAGTTCAAGTTAAGTCTACTGTAGGGAGTTTCTGGCCAATTATTTAAAGACACTTACAAGTTGGAACCTTATGAAAACTTTCTCTGCTCGTACAGTCTGAGTCAATAGTTCGTCAGTGAGAGTTGAAAGACTGAAAATAAAAGATTATTCTGAAACGTGAAATGAAAGGAAACGGAGTCCAGGTTCTGTATGGGCAACATTGGCCATTATTTCCACCCGGGAGCTCATTCTGAGCTCCAGAATGAAGTCAGCATGTGGGTTAAGGTGGATGGGATTTTTCAAGGTCGGAAGGATGGGGATTGGCACATTTCCTTTCCTGGATGGGACATCTTTGGGAAGAGTGGGGGTTGGCCCATTCACCTTTCCTAGGTGGACCATCGGATTTGGTCAGGACCGTCCATTTGACCCTATTAATCAGGTGGTAAGGTGTGTACTCCATAGAGATGAATGGTGATTTGCTGAAGGTCTTGTAAGTTTCTTGGTCTTGGTGAACCCATCTGGAATGAAGAATCTGGAAGATATTTTTAAAAGTTACTTTAGTGAAAAGAAGTAATCAGAGGCATTGACACTGATAGCACAAGAGAAAAATAATTTTGTAATCATTTACAAATATTCACAAGGTTGTGGTTTTGAGGCTAAGATTTGCATGGCAAGAACAGCAGCATTTATATTTCTAGTTTTAGTACAGCTCTTAAGATAATATTTAGTTTTAAGAGTTTTTACAGAATTGCTTTGAAGTTTTGAGTATTAGGGTTGGGGCCACTTGTGAGGCCCTGTTGCAACCATAGTATTTACTGGGAAATTTTTATTTAGGTTTCAGTTTGTTCTGAGGTATTCACGTAGATGTAGCAGATAGTATTTAATATTGTATAGATTTTCTCTAGTATAGCCAACAGGAAATTTGGCATTGCTTGTTCATTTTGGAGTACCTGATCTGGTGAGTTGAGTAACCTTTGTTGACCTTTAAGGCTTTTGTGGTTTTCTTCTTATTATTTTTAATGCTAACTTTTCAGGACTTACTTTGAAATTTACAAATTTTATTTATGGAAATGTACCATGTTATCTCAGGTCTATGCAGCAGAAAGAAAAATCAAATTGAAGCAAATTTGACTACTGTATATCATTTTATACTATTTCGCCAATTCTTTAATTTTTTTATTAAGGACAAATCATAGTAGCATTAATCTATTTGCTAAAAGAAATTTTACTCTAGGTGCACTGGGTTTGATTATCTACGTAAAGTGTAGTAATTATTAGCCACCTCGGCTTTTCTCTCTTTTTTATTTTGTATAATATTATTTTTTTGTTTATTTCAAAATCATTTTTTCTAAAATAGGAACATATGTTATGATGAAATTAATTATTTATGGAGATATTTTAATAATTAGAAGCTTTTTTTTTTTTTTTTACAGTTTTTTTGCAGGGTGGCGTTTGAACCTGCCACCTCCAGTATATGGTGCTGGTACCGCACTCCTTTGAGCCACAGGCACCACCTGATTGATAACTAGAATGTCTTACAGGGAAAATATAACATTATTTTTTCCAAAATTTTATTTTTTGATAGAAAAGACTAAAAGACTTAGTTTTGTAAATATTTTAAAGAGTTAAAGACTTTTTAAATTTCATAAAGACTTAGATGTTTTATGAAATATAATGTGATTTCAAGATTTTAAGTTATTTTAAAGTGTTTCAAAAGTAGGATATAGGCATTATTTTTCATGTCTTTTGGGGGATTTTAAGTCTTATATAGTTGTCTGGTATTAAAGATGGTTAAAAAGGGATAGCACACGTGTGTTTTTAATTTACCCACTAGCTGTAAACTTTAAAACAGGAAGAAAGATTGTAGCACTTAGCTTCTCCTAGAACAGTTACAGGGGAATGTTGGAGCAGGGAAGATGGGCCTACCTGGGCTGAATTGCTCCTTGTAGCTGCTGGTCCAAGTAGGAGACTATGTCCATAGGTTTTCTCTCAATCATCTGTTTTATTTTGGAATTCAGAGGCTTGCAGTTAAGAATATAAGCTTATAGTTAAATTTAGTAAAATTTAGAAATATTATAGAGGTAGCAGTTTTATAATCATTGAATATTTCAACTTTAAGAATAGTTTTAATATCTTCAAAATAATTGAACATAGGATCGCAAAGAGATACTTGCACAGCCATGGCCATTACATTATTCATAATAGTCAAGAGATGAAAGAACCTAAATATCCTTCAAGAGATTAATGGATAAAGAAAATGTGGTATATATATAAAATGGATTTTTCCTCATCCTTAATAGAAAAGAAAATGCTGTCACATGCTACAACATGGGAGAACCCTGAGGACATTATGCTACGTGACATAAGTCAGTCATAAAAAGACAAATATTGCACAGTTCTACTTTTTCTGGTGGAGGGGAGACAGACTCTTAGTCCGTTGCTCAGGCTGGAGTACACTGGCATCAGCTCACAACAACCTCAAAATCCAGGATTCAGGCAATCCTCCTGCCTCAGCCTCCTGAGTAGCTGGGACTACAGGTGTCTTCCACCACACCTGACTAAGTTTTCCTATTTTTAGTAGGGACCGGATCTCACTTTTGCTCAGGCTGCTCTCACATTTCTGATCTTCTGAGCTGACATCATCCTCCACTGTTGGCCTCTCAGAGTGCTAGGATTCCAGGCCTGAGCCTCCACACCTGGCTGATTCTGCCTCATAAACTCTTCTGTCCTAGCAGTGGAAGAGGAAAGGAGCACCTCACCTCAATTTCATAATAACCGAGGCTTATTTTATTTACCTGATGCTGTCTCTGATAAGTGACATGTGGGAAAGATCAGAGAAACTTAATAGCTCTTTCCAAACCCTCTCACAGAATCAAGACAAGGAATCAGATTCATTTGGGGGTAAGAGAATCATGTAGTATGACTACATATACATGAATAAATTGTGGATCTTTACTTAATATGTTAATTATTTCTTCTTCTTATCCTTCTCCTTTTATTCCTCTCCTCCTTCTTCTCCTTCTCTTCCTCCTTCTCCTATTCCTCCTTCTCTTCTTTCTTTCTCTCAATTTTTTTTCTGAGAAAGGGACTGAGGTAGAGAGCCATGTATCAATGTAGCCCACTGCAATCTCAAACCCTGGGCTCAAGGGATCCTTTTACATCAACTTCCTGAGTAGCATGTCATGATGGGAAGTTATGTTTTGTGCAAATATTAGTACATGTGGGGTCCTTCTCATGCTCAGGTTACTCTTGAATTTCTGAACTCAAGCAATCCTCCCCTCCTGGCCTCCTTCAGTGCTAAGATTACAGGCATGATCCATAGAAACCTTTGGTGGACTTACAACTTAATAAGATTTCATTAATTGTCCTCTGAATAAAAATGTTTAGCCAAAATCATTTAATTTTTTTTTTTTTTAGAGAGACAGGGTCTTGCTCTGTTGCCTTGGCTGAAGTGCAAGATAAGGATATGGAGGATATGAAGGACAACAAAGGATATGAAGAGTTAATGATTATACTTCTCAAGAAACCAGGGTGCTGTTATCTGTAATATACTTGTTTTCACGGTTCTTTTAGCTCAGTGTAGAATGCATTTTGATCTTTGGAGGAGGATTTCTCTTGCAGCTACCAGCTGCTTTCTGTTCCAATTTTCAGGGACAATCACTGATTTATATTAGAAAATTTGTTTTTGAAAGTGTTAACAGGCATAGGCCTCCCAATCGGGACTGAAGATGCTACAGAGGCAAATTCTTTGAGCTTTGGTGGAGGAGGAGGGTGTGAAGAGGGGCAAGATAAAGGAGGTTTAGGCAGATTAAACATCTAAAGCCCAGCAATAACTACCAGCCAGGCAGGGTCTGTGTTTTCGTCTGAGGTAGAAGACGAAGAGTCCTTTCTGTACCTTTGTTCCTCATCTTGTAAGTTTTGTTGGAATTCAGGAGGTAGTGATAATTCTGGAAAAGCAGAAGGGGATAAGCCCTGTACAGATTGGAGAGGGGGGCATACTTGTTCATGACTGGGATTTAAACAATCTCTAATGAGTTCTCAGAGAGTAAAGGTATCAATAAGAATTTTAGAGGGCCCATGAGCTGTATACTGAGAACATAACGTTTCTCCCACTTTTTCCCAAGTGGCAGTGTTTAAAAATGCCTTCCTCGGGAAACAAAGGGCAAACGTCCTGAACAAAGTGGAAAAAGCATTCTAACTGAGCAACCTGAACACAGCAGCCCCTTGTTTCTATAACAGATTTAAGTATTAGAATAAAGTGCTCTCCCTCCCTTGAGCCTGTCACATAATTTACTACTCCTGACCATGATTATTCCTGGTTAAATACTCATCAACTGCACAGTTTCACTTCTTTGTGCCTCTGGGAACTTTCTCACCTTCTTACTTGCACTTCGCCCGCACTCTGGTCCCTGGCTGGGGAGCACCTCTCATGATCCAGTGCAAAAAGTAGACAAACCAGAATAGGATTGGTGGGAAATAATGAAATAGAAATCATGGAATAAAACACGAAATATAAAAACATGAGAAACAGAGATGGAATTGAGACACACAGATGGGATCGGGAGGACTGGAATATCTTTTTCTATCACCAGCACCTGAATGCTTTATTTTTAAGGAGGCAGTACAAAGTTGTTTTTCAAGGAAGTAAGGCATATTTTCAAATCAATTATGAAAAGGGAAACAGGCATAAATTCCCAGGTAAATATAATCTATCATTACTGTGTGACTTCTACAATATGGGCAATACTACATGTCTACAAGATTAGCTGGAAGATGTCCGTGACTGCTTTGAAGTGCAGCTGTGAAGGTAAAAGCTAAAGGTGTAAGGAAGACATGTTTTTCTTCAGCTGGGTTAAAAGTTGAAAGTTAGAGAAAATAAGTTGTTACCTGTTGAGGAGGACCAGTAGAGGGAGATTCGTCCCCTGGACACTCTCCCAAGCAGTGGGGCCCTAGCACCTTACAGGTCGCTCTCTACATTAAACTCTATAAACACTATTTTTCAAGACACCAGGAAAGGGCTCTAGGCAAGATGAGTGAGTGGTTGGAAATCTCAGGGCCAAAAGGAAGTTACAAGAAGATGTAATCCAGCCCATGGGTCATGGTTCACTTGCTGGGCACTAGACAGAAGAGCTCAGCATTGACTGAGAGCATCTGAGAGTTTCTTCTCCCAAAATGGGACCTCACCGAGAAGAGTGATCAGATTGACTTGTGGAGTTTGGGGGCCCCAGGTTTGGGAAGGCAGTTAAGTGACTGGAGCTTTTAGGGACTCCATAAGGAGGGAGGCAATGCATTGTGGGGGAGGATGTGGGTTCTGCATCCTAGTCACATCCCCAATAGCTGTGAGATCTTGGGCAAGGCACTCACGTGCTCTGAGCTTCTGATAACTCATCTGTGGGCATAGACAATACTTCCCTGTGACATCACGGATATTATGTCTGTAAATCCCTTAGCACAGTGTGAGTCATCAATAAAAAACAATTAAGTTATTATAATGTAATCATAATTCTGTTTCTCTAATGTGTCACATTCCCTTGTGATCCAATGGGACATAGGGATCATGTCTGACTGACGCTTCCCCATGAGGCCATTCTCTAGCCCAGGAAGGGATTGTCATCCCCATTTTCTGCAGTGCCTATAGAAATGATTTGATGTGCTTGAAAGCACAAAGGATTATGGTCAAGGTGTGTGGTTGCGTAGAGTAATTCTCCAGGTCGTAGACTACAGATGTGGGAAGCCAGTAAGGAAAGTTTCCATGAGGTCAGCATTTCTCACAAAGGGAACAGTGAGTCTTTATGTTCTGGAGACATGGACAGTCCTGTGGGAGATAATAGGCCTGGACCAAGTGGCACAGTATGGGTCCTGGAACTCACTTCTGACTCTAGCGCTACATGATTGAGCGCAGAATTATTTTGCTGTTTTGTGTATCCCTCCCCACACTCTACCTGGCAACATTGTTGAAATATTTTCAAATTTTTTCTGGTATGTCTACACATACCTTAATATGCAAATATACAGATAAATATATATGTTGACATACAAACTATAATAGAATCACCAAATAAATACAGTTCAACAGCCCATACATATTATTCAGTTTATTTTGGATATCTAGCTCTCATCAATCTATTTATTCTTTACCCTTTTAAACATCCAGGTAGTATGTTGTGGAAAGAATTATAATGAGTAGATAACATCACATGTTCTGACTGTGCAACAATGTATCTATTCCACAGCCACCTATCACCATCCATGGAAGCTTTATTTCTTAAGCTTTGGAACTGTAAAGAAAAATAAAAATCTCAGGAACTTCCCAAACTCCTTATGCCAAAGGAATGGTCAAACCTCGAGGCTGAATCATGCAACCCCCCCACTTCGCAAGTGAATAGTTGTTACTAACATTGTAGTTTAGGTAAATCCCCACAGAAAGATAAAAGGCCTTAGACATCTGTGAAGGGCTGTCCCCACAGATCATTCATGAGGAAATGTATGACTAAATTTCCTGAAAATGTCTTCGCAAAATCCGTCACAGATATGTCTGTTTAGGATGTGCCCTAAAGCGGGCTTCATAAGCCTCAATTGATTGAGATGCTTGTTTCAGTCACTCATTTCAGTGGCCACTTGGTAAGCAGGAAGGCATCCCTCAGAGTGGCACCCTTTTGGCTTTCAGTGATTCTCCTATTGGTGCTTGGGATCAGCTAGAGTTTCACTCTAACCTTGTGTGGTTCACCGGTGCTCAGCGATTGCTCTCTCCCAAGGTTCATGTCTCAAAATTTTCGGTCGGAGCGATAAGGCTGATCTTGCCAGGGAACTCCTCTAAAGGAATTTTGCCAACTTCTGAAAAGGAAGATGAGTTTCCTGTTTCTACGACAACAGTTGGCAGTATTTGGCTGGGGCATCATCTCTAGGTAAGGAGCTGATTTGGGGTTTCGGTTTAGAATTTGACATCTGAAGGTTAAGCCGGCTGTAAGTTTTCCTTATGCTCAGAAACCTCAATGGTATGTGAATTGTGCAATTGCTTTTTCTGGTTTTGGTTTTAGTGTGTCTTGCAACAACCAGTGGTCAAAACTTATCAAAGCTCTAAACTATGGGAAACTAAAACCCTTGCTGTTGCAGAAAATCAAGTTTGACCTCTAGAGACACTGCCGGTTAAAAGAAATACAAATATTTTACCCCAAAATATGTTTCTTTAACATATTTTAAAGCAGTCCTGCCAACAAAAGGGTCTGGCACCTTGAAAGAGACATTCTCTAAGAGGTACCACCTGGGAGATTTTATGTACATAATAAGACCTCTGTCCTCCCCTCTCTGTGATACTAGAATTATGACATGTAACAATGCCACTGGCTAGCCTGAAAAATTCTTCTGATTAAAGAAGAAAAATTGGGGGCTGTGCACAGTGGGTCATGCCTATAATCCTAGCACTCTGGGGGGCTGAGGTGGGTGCATCGCTTAGGCTTAGGAGTTCAAGACCAGCCTGAGCAAGAGTGAGACCCCTGTTGTGTGAATGTTTCTTTCATGGGCGGTTCCACAGAGGTTGAGGCTACGATGAAATGTCAGAGAATAAGGAGACTGAAAGCTCGCTTAGGCAAACAGCAAGTTTATTTCTTCTACAAAAGCTTATCTAGGCACATAACTTAATCAATAAACATATGAATTAAACCTGGCCCCAGGCCTCTTACTGCCCAGTACTTACAGGCCTATCGATAAATCTGATTAACTGATAACCACTTTACTAACATTATGTAAAGGGATTCTTTTTTTTTTTTTTTGAGACACAGCCTCAAGCTGTTACCCTGGATAGAGTGCTGTGGCTTCACAGCTCACGGCAACCTCCAATTCCTGGGCTCCAATGAGTCTCCTGCCTCTGCCTCCCAAGTAGCTGGGACTACAGGCACCCGCCACAACACCTGGACATTTTTTGGTTGCAGCCGTCATTGTTGATTGGCAGGCCCGGGCTGGATTCGCACCTACCAGCTCAGGCGTATGTGGCTGGTGCCTTAGCCCATAGAGCCACAGGCACCGAGACATGTAAAGCTATTCTTATGGACTAAGGTTTGACCAGCTTAACTGATAACTACTTTACTAAAGTTATTCTTATGCTAAGCAAACAAAAATAAAACCACAAAACAAGATTTTGGGGAAATCAATGGTTTAAAGACTTAATCCGGCTTGGCACCTGTGGCTCAACGGGGTAAGGCTCCAGCCACGTACACCTGAGCTGGCGGGTTCGAATCTAGCCTGGACCTGCCAAACAACAATGATGGCTGCAACCAAAAAAAAAATGGCCGGTCGTTGTGGCAGGTGCCTGTAGTCCCAGTTACATGGGAGGCGGAGGCAAGAGACTCACTTGAGCCCAGGAATTAGAGGTTGCTGTGAGCTGTGATGTCATAGCACTCTATCCAGGGTGACAGCTTGAGGCTCTGCCTCAAAAAAAAACAAAAACAAAAAGACTTAGACCTTTAACAGACCATTTGGAGGTAGTTAATCATCTTAAGGGAGTAGCCTTGAAAATCCCAAGATACATAGGTATCTGTTTGCAGACCTGCCTCCACGAAGCTCCGCCCTAAATCACTTTTACCTGATTAGGTTCTAAGCCACATATGGAGATCTATCCAGTATTTTTTTCCTTTCTAACTCACAAAAGACTAAACTTGCCTTCACAAAATGGAACCATTTAAAAGTTTACTTACAGGCTTTTCGCCTATAGAACCCCATCTCTAAAAAAATAAACAAGCATTCTGCTAGGCACCTGTAATCCCAGCTGAAGCAAGAGGATTGATTGCTTGAGCCCAAGAGTTTGTGGTTACTGTGAGCTATAACACCATGGCACTCTACTGAGGGCAAGAAAGTGAGTCTCTGTCCCCATCCCCCACCCCCCCCAAAAGAAGAAAAATTTGACCTATTATCTTCCTAGGAGTGATTAAAATAAAAACTGACATTTTGCCAGGTCTGGTGGCTCACACCTGTAATCCTAGCACTCTGGGAGGCCAAGGTACATGGATATCTTGAGCTCATGAGTTTGAGACCAGCTTGAGCTAGAATAAGACTGTATCTCTACTAAAAATAGAAAAATCATCTGAGTGTGGTGGCAGGCACCTGTAGTCCCAGCTATTTGGGAGGCTGAGGCAGGAGGATTGCTTGCACCCAGGAGTTTACGGTTGCTAGTGCACCATGGCACTCTAGGCTGAGAAACAGTGAAATTCTGTCTCATGTCAAATAAGACAAAACAAACCTAAAACAAAGATAAAAGTCCTTTGTACACTTCCCCTGCTGGAATAACAACAAAGGCCATTCTGCCTTGTAGCCTATTGGTTAAAACTCTGGATATTATCCCAGCATGGGTTCAGTTCTCAGTCATGAAATAAATCTGTTGTGGTTTGTTATTTATGTGACTTTTGTCTTTTTTGGTGTACTCATTTATTATTGATCCCTTATCCCTTGGAGAGCTTTTGGTTTCCTGTCTTCTTCCACCAGTGAGAACACTCCAAGCTTTTAGGCCTTTGTACATAGACAGCCAGCTCAAAAAGCTGAGACCCTCGAAAATATGGCTAAATAAAAATGTGGTGTGAACTGAAATAAAATTTTCAGGTTCCCCCCCAGTGGCTGACTGAATGGACCCCCTCTTGGTCAAGGGATACCCTAAAATTGAGTTGCTAGTTATGAGAAGGGAGGTCAGACATGCCTCATTGTGCCCCTCTCCCTTCTTAGAGCTGTCCTTTGTGACTCATTAACAGGCCTAAGGCTATGCCAGCAAACCTGCATGTCCTCCATCTACATAACAAATCATTTGAGTCTGGGTGTGTGCCTGGTGGCTTGTCTCTACTTACCAGACTCGTTTAACTGGAAGCATTGTGAGGCATTGGAGTCTAAAGTTCAGACAAGGCTTCATGTCTTTCACCAGTTACAAATCACCTGTAACCCGTAATTTCCTGCTTTGAGATGTTCCATATTTGTAGGCAATATGTGCACACCTTCTACGTATTGATTTACTACTTTATATGTTTATATAATTTCTATCACCCTGAAATGTATAAAACTAAATTGTAACCCAACGACATTGAGTTCACTAGCTCAAGACTTTGTGGGTGTGATTCCAGGCCATGTTTTTCAAATTTGGCTCAAAATAACTCCTTCAAATTATTTTATAGAGTTTGGCTTGTTTTCTGCTTGGGGAGGGAGCAGCTCCAAATTTTATTTTTGTTCACATTCCCATTAAAGTAATACATTTTAATCCTCTTACCTAAAATGCTAAAATCAGAACTAATTTTATGTTTAAATGTTTATGTGTACATTGTATGTTGTGTCTATGTATATGTATATATATCCACATATGTTTGTATATTGTCTACACATGGTACCAACTTAACTTGAAAAACGGAGTGCTCATAAATTAAGAAACTAAGCTCAAGTGCTTTTCAAGATCATGTGAGTTTAATAATCTTTGGTAAATAAAGATAATTTTAAAATTGTTAGTAAAACAAAATAAGATAAAAAACATCTCTGCGATTAAACAGTTTGTCTGAGTCTATCTATTGTGGTCCAGTGACCTATTTCATGGCAACAGTGACAAGGGGCTTTGGCTTGCCTGTCCTTATTGGGATAATTTCTGGCCCAATGCCCTCCCAGTTGGCAGATATAGCACCAGAGATCCCTTCCTTTGGTGAGGGCTTTGGCTATTGGTGTGAATGTGGGAGCCAATGCTTCCATTAACTAGCCTCCTTCCTCTGCTCTTTCTCCTAAACTTGACACTCAAGCTGAGAAGTTCCACCATAGAAAACACAATTAGCAGCAGCAACCATGTTGTCTAGGGAGGTAGTGAGGTCCTGGATGAGCTTTGGGAGATTTTTCCTAATATATGCTGCTTCTGGGTCAAGAACTTGTCTTTCATATCACCTTTCCCTCAGACAAATTAAGATCAAGAGTGGTGTGATTCACTATTGTCCCCAAGAGCCGATACCAGAAGGCTATGGGATTTTCCTTGGGCTCCTGGTTTAAGGCACAATCTTCGGATTGTTGACCACCTTTTCCCTGGTGGCCTTGAAGCCCACCTTGACACGTTCTGGAAAGTGTTCTCTCTCCCATTTCTTTTCTGAGGAATTATTATCCCACCCTGGGTCAGTCATGTGAACTGCTGTTTCACCCACTGGACATCTAGGACCCGAAAGGGGGAATCCTCTGGCAAACTTTTGTGTCTCTGTTAACACTGGATTTCTCAAAATCATTTGACGTCTGCCTTAGAATAACATGTACATCCTTCCACACCAAGTCACAGGCTAGACACGATGGTGGAATGTCTCTACTTATGTATCAAAGAGATCAGTTTAGTTGCCCAGATATTGTTTTATTTGTTTTAATTCTACTAAGCTAAAGGGTTTATGGACCAGCATCAGTCTGAACTCTGCTGCTTCCACCAAGGGTAGGAGCTGAGACTTTCTCCCTGGTGGAGGTAGAGATGGCACCCATCTAAGAAAGTAAAGAGGGAAAAAAAGGTCGGGGGGAGGGGCCGAAGAAGAGATATTGCCAGCTGGAGTTTGTTAGAGCCGTGTGTCGCCAGGTAATGACCTGGGCCATCTGTCCAAGCAATGAGGAGGGAAAGGGGAGAAGCTGTGCTGTTGGGGTCTGTTAGAGGTGGGCGTCCTCAGGTAACAATGAGGACCATTCAGCCAAATACTGGTCTGGATATTTCCTTTCTGATTCACAGGAAGAAGGACTGTGCCTGACCCCTCAAATCTAAGAGCCTCTCCCTTTTTATTGCACACCAGGGCAATGACAACTGTTGATATAATGACCCGGTCGTTCCTGAAGACACTTCCTTGGGCTGAAGCAAAAGAAGGGGCTGGATGGTGAAGGAGAAAGGCCTGATAAAACCAGAGGAGGAAACATTGTTTAGCCTTAGCAAGTGTAGTCTGGGAAATGGCCAGGGTGGGAAAGCAAAAGTAAGCACCAGCACCCTCTCCACCTCCAGCTACAGGGCAGGAAGAGCCAAAACTTTTCTGAGTTTTATCACAGAAAAGGGTGAAGTGGCTTGCCTAGGCAGATGATTCCACTCACAGCACTAAAATGTTAGGCTTCACAATCTTGTTCTCGGTTTTTGGTGTGCTCTTGCTGAAGAATGCACAAACCCACCCAAAGCAAGGGAAGCATGAAAGGAAGTGTACTGAGGAAGGATAAAATGGGTTTACAGAGCAATAGCAAGAGAGAGGTTTCAGAGCAAGAACAAGATACATTTTCCACAGATGACAACCGGGCCCCTTGGCATAACTAAAAGACCTGTCAACTTGTTTTATGGTGTTTGGATTGGACCCTCTTTATGGTTAAGACATCATCATGGAACCACTTTGATGAATAGTTGGGAGTTATATGACCTGAGTCTTAGGGCATGTGGTTACCTCTACGGGCTTCTCCAAAAGCCCAGTGGAGAGGGAGGGGTGAACCACAGTACAGATTTAAGCTCATGACATAATTATTCTTAAGGTTGCTCTAGGTCACCTTCCAGATCCTATTGTACCTATGTTGGTGGGCCTGTAGCTAGAGATTCCTCTGCATTTCTGTGCAGTTGGAGTGCTAAGATCTGATTGGTAGATTGGTAGGGTGTTCTCTTTTCCTCCAGGTAAGGGCAATTGTTTGGGGCAGGATCAATGTGGGACACCACTAGGTTGGGGGACCCAGGCACCAGTCCTTTGTTTCCCAGGAGAGCCCAAGGTGTTAACTATCTACCTAACAAATACAACGGTTAGATGAAAGCATATTTTGATTTACTAAAATAATTAGAGCAAAGAAAATTCACATGATGCAAAATCACAAACACATATTCTGGATGAATGGAACAATTAGAGGGTTAGAAATTACAATAGATAGTCAAAGATGGCTACCTTCATGTTTCAGCTCTTGGGTGAAGAGAAGGTATCATCAGCTCCTAAATGCATTGCTCACGCATCACCTGGGGACTTGAAGGAAGTGTTCAGCATTGTCTGGGTACTTAATCTCCTCTAGGAAAGGGCAGTGTGAAAGGGGGTTGGTGGTGTAGCCAGAGCTGAAACCAGAGAAAGGAAGAGGTTCAAGTCAGGTTTAATGAAAGGGATAGAGACCTGCCTGGGCAGGGAAAAGATGGCATTTTCACTGAGGGCTGCTGGAAGTCTTTTTTTTTATATAGGGTCATAGGTGATGGAGAGATTCCACTGTCTGTTGGACGATTCTGGTTGGCTGGGGTCCTTTGGGCGTGAACCTTTGGGGTGGGGTTAGCTGTGCCCTTTGTGGTCTTTCCTTCCAGGAGGGGAATGCAGGGGAGGCTTTATGTGAGGCCATGTTAGCCTCCTAACATCCCTGACTGTTGTCAAAAAGGGGTGATGGGGACAATGGTTGATCTTTCAAAACTGCCTCTGGCTGAGTAGGGTCACAGTCATCCTCAGTGGGATGAATCAGATGTTGGTAGGGCTACACGGGTTTGGGGGCTATATTGGCAGAGGTTTGGGGGAGTAGTAGGAATTGGCTTGTAGCTGTGGCTGACTCAGTTTTTGCCCTATCTTGAATAAATGAGGACAAGAGTTGGACAACATAAAGGGCAACATTTAACAACAGGGTGATTGCAGGGAGGGGGCCCAAGAGGAGTAAGATCCAGTGTCCCCAAAGGCTGTCAATTAAGGTCCCCCATTTTGAGATTTCACATGGTTAGCTTGTTTCCAGAGTTGGGTAATGCTCTCTCAGACCAGG
This sequence comes from Arctocebus calabarensis, assembly GCA_963573935.1. NCBI lineage: Eukaryota > Metazoa > Chordata > Mammalia > Primates > Lorisidae > Arctocebus > Arctocebus calabarensis. The sequence goes on from CAUYON010032434.1 coordinate 24,759, forward strand.
CCAAACTTTTGTAGAAACAGGAGGGCTCTGATAGAAACAACATAATGGCTTCTCTCCCGTGCCATGATGCCTAGCCCCATGATGAGAGGGATTAGGTGGATGGTGAGCTTAGTTCTGAGTAAAGTGTGAAGGGGAACCAGGACCTGTGTGTTGCCTGGGAGGAAGGATGTAAAAGGGGAAAACAGGACAAGAATGCAGTGTTGGTCCAGTTTGTCAGAAGGCATAGATAGAGAAAGGTTCCACACAGGAAAAAGATGCTGGTGTCATTGAGGCAAGTGGAAAAGATGCTGGAAAAGAGGAATTCTTAGCTTGGCACCCTTAGCTCAGTGGTTCGGGCATCATCCACATGCACTGGGGGTGATGGGTTCGAACCCAGCTCAAGCCTGCTAAACACACAAAACAAAAATAGCCAGGCATTGTGGTGGGCACCTGTAGTCCCAGTTACGAGGGAGACATGAGTATCAGGCAGCAATTAGTGAAAACTATCAATGTGAGATGCCATATTCCAGGCCTTCTGCCAGCAGCTTCTGCTTCCTTGCACTAAAATTGACTGCAACAGACACTCAGCTATAGGATTGGCAAAGAATGTGAGAATGCTTAAAAGATGAACATAGGATTCTTTAATGCATGGAAAGGAAAGGATTCAAACTGGGCACCCATAGTTACTGGGGAGGCTGAGACAAGAGAATCGCTTAAGCCCAAGAGCTGGAGATTGCTGTGAGGTGTGACACCATGGAGGGTGACAGGGTGAGACTCTGTCTCAAAAAATAAAGAAAGAAAGAAAGAAAGAAAGAAAGAAAGAAAGAAAGAAAGAAAGAAAGAAAGAAAGAAAGAAAGAAGGCAATTCTTGAGTTCCTGCATGTTTTCCAGGGGCCTTTTCAGTGTCCCCAGATAGAAAGGGTTCCTGCCAGAGTTGTTCTTATGAGAGGTTGTATAGTGGGGCTGTAACTGAGTATTCCAGGGAAGAGGTGAAACTTGGTAGGGTTTAGGTAGTGAGTGAGATTATCATACGGTATGAGGACAAAGGGGCAAGAGGCCTGAGTTTCTGAAATGTGTCTAATTCAAGGGAGGAGTAAGGTTCCAACAGTAGGCCTGCCTTGGTGGAAAGGCAGTACCAGTTTGGGGTGTAGACACTAATGAGAGTCAGGGAAAGAGATGAGAAAGAGAGAGAGAGAGGAGAGCAGAGGGCAGGGACTGAGAGAAGGGAAATGGGGGAGGGGAAGGAGCCAGAGAACGGCATGGCATCCCAAAGAAAGAAAGGAAGAATGTCAGTCCCGAGGTCTAGTGGGTAGCTGAATGTAACCGGGGAAGATAGAAAAGCGTAATTGTAGCCGAATTCACAAGGTATTGTGAGTGCGAATGGTATGTCCCTTTTCCTTAGGCAAGGCTGAAGATAGATATTTTTCAGATATGTCCAACCTTCGGGCCTGATTGTTCATCCATCCTGGACATTCAGGAATCACTTGAGGCTTAAAGGAACAACTTTTAAAAGAGAAAGGAGTTGGGGAAATGTAAAGAGAACCTATAATTTTTGTTTGGTTGCTTGGGTTCCTGAATGGTTTGTGAAAACAGAAATTCACAGGGGAACAGAGGCTGCTGTAAAGAGAAAGAAAACAGGTGAATAGACATATTTTGGTCATTACTGAAAGACTATGAGTTAAAAATATTCTATTATTTCACTATAAGGACCAGCCATCCTTACTACATTAGTCTCTTTCTGTTTGAAATGAGCTCAAAACCTGGGGATTACAGATGAAGGTCTCTTCTTCTGAAACTGGTACCTGTGGATAATGGGTAGAGTGATGTCTCTGCCTGTGCCAGGTCTCTTGGGTCATTATGGGGAGAGATATAAAAGTGCATGGTCATAAAAGCTAAGCTAGAGGTGGGTTGGGGGGTTCATGGTTGAGATATAGCTAGGAGCTGAATTTGGTTCTGTATGGATGTTATCAGGCAGCAACAATGCAGAGCTTGCACATGAGAATCAAAAGTAGGAATACAAGGGGCCCTACAGAGGGGCTAACCAAGCAAACCAGGACCACACATGGATTGTAAATCACACCAGTCAAATTCGCCTGAAGCTGCCTGTTTATAAACTGTAAGGTTAAAGTTTGTTTGCATTGTCTCCAATTGGTTAATTAAAAAAAAAAATAATTCTTTTCCTAGCATGAGTAAAAGGGGGTATCGATTTGGTATGAGAGTTAGGTAGAAATATAAGAAAGAGGACAAGAAGAGTAAGAGATCTTAGACCACAGCATATCAAAATTCGCAGTTTTGAAGTTTTTGTGGAGTGAGTTGGGGTCTGGACTCTATGATGAGTTGGGCTTTTAAGGAATTTACCATGGGTGGAAGCAGGCTCTGGAAGGCCTGTGGCTTCAAGTCTAGAGAGTTGACTCTAGGACAGTGGTTCTCAACCTTCCTAATGCCGCGACCCTTTAATACAGTTCCTCATGTTGTGGTGACCCCCAACCATAAAATTATTTTTGTTGCTACTTCATAACTGTAATTTTGCTACTGTTATGAATCGTGATGTAAATATCAGATATGCAGGATGTATTTAGGTGACCCTTGTGAAAGGGTCGTTTGACCCCCAAAGGGGTCGCGACCCATAGGGTGAGAACCACTGCTGTAGGACAGGATTTATAGGAGATCGGAGGTAGTGAAGAAAATAGTAAGAATTAAAAAGATGTCTTTTAGGTTGATTTCTTCTAGTCTGTCCTGGGAGACTCTGAGTAAATTTTAGTTTCTAGGCTGTGAGGGTTGTGGTCTGTTTAAGAAGTTGTCAACTGAGTTTGTAGGGGACAGGTAGGGTTGTGAAATTGAGGAGAAAGACAAGAGAACTAGACATTTACTGGTTTTATCTTTTGAAACTGGCCCTCGAAACTTTATGGGCCCTTCTCTTTTGCTGTAGTCCCTCAGCCTAGAGAGGTGAATAAAGCCAGGCCAGGCAGGATTCAACAGTTTTTAATCCTGGGGACATCAGATACATTTTATTATTCACTTAATGATTTTCATGACTTTGGAAACCAGAGCAAGAGAATTAACAATGTTATAAATAAAATCATAAAGGAATATTTCAGTTCTCCCCATGACATTTCCAAAAAGTATCAAATCTTGAACCATAGCTGATTATAAACTGTTGTTTAAGAAAATTTACAGTAAAATAATCTGTGGATGGTAAAGATTTTACAGTGGTCATGATTCCAGATGAAAAGGAGATCTGGTTATTTCCCATAATATGTAAGTTGGCATATTATTTTTTTGATAATATATCAAGATCTATTAAACCCTATAGTTCTAGATGTTTGTTTTAATAGAAACACAGGTTATCATAAAGCAATGACTTTCATTTAAGAGTCATAGTCTTTAGAAGACTAAGGGTAATGTGGGAAGTTGTATGGGTATAAACTTCAACTTCCCAAGTGTAGGATTTTTTTCCAGGCAGTCAAAACTTAATAAAGACAACATAGAGAATATCTCGATAAAATATAAGATCTTCGCTTCTTTTAACTTAGTTATTGAAAGGGTAAAGAAAAATTTTTGTAGTGTAATTTTTAAATTAAAAACAGCAGGTCATGTAATTTCATCATGAGTGACCCAATATTAAAAAAGACTTTGTTGTTTTAAATAAACTTCATAAATTACAGCCAACTGGATCACGTGCAAATTCTTTCATAAATTCCCTCTTATGGGTTTTATCTAATGTGCACAGATAATCTACAAACATACCAAAAACTCTGTTTTGTCTTCCCATTCCCTTTTCTTAAATAACCACTTACTTCACTTTAGGACAAAAGTTTACCACACAGGATCCTCTCTTCTATAACATTCTTCTTCTTTCTGTTCAACCTTTCTTACTACAAAGATCATTTATAAAACAGGATCACAGCTTACTATAATGTTAGTTACTCACTTAACCAAACTGATAATTTTGGCTAAGTGAGTAACTAACATTACTCAAAATAATAATTCAAAAGTAAAAGCAAAAATCTTATTCTTGAATACAGAAAATACTTACTTTCCTAATTACAAGGCCTAATACAGACAGCTGAAGTGTTAAAGAAGTCAGAAGGTGTATAAAAAGCTTGTTATTTCTATTACCATCACATGGAAATCCTATTCTAAAGGGGAAAACTAAATCATTCTGTTGTATTAACGACAAAGCTAATTTTAATAAAATTTCATTTTGGTATCAGAACTGTCTTTCCTTAGGCCAGTTACCAAAGAGACAAAGAAAAACCTTTTGTAGTATGACTGTTTTTTTCTGATGGCCACCTGAGATGTAGTTACCTTTATTGGTGTATTAATTATGATCTTAAACATTTAAACTTTAATAACAATATTAAAATGAGCTTCATTTGTCAATGGTTACACAAAGGTCACATGAACTGAAAGGTATTTAAGTTTTTTCTCATATTCTTGATGAAAAATTAGATTTAAACAAAAAAAATTAGATTTAAGCCCTTACATTTTGTTTAAGTCAATTAATAAGATCTATTCTACACTGATAGTGAAAGATCATACACACATGGCATACATGGACATGCAAACATACAGCCATGTAGAAAGTTTATAGTTTGAAAATTCAGAGCATGTTAAGGAAAGTAGAAGTTTTGACTTTTAGGTGAAACAAAGCAGAAAGTTTATAGTTTCAAAATTCAGAGCATATTAAGAAAAGGATAAGTGGCTTTTCCAGGACAATAGAGAAAGGAAGCCATACAATCTTTTCTAGTGGATGGGATAACTGAAAAGTAATAAGAGGATGAGAAAAAGAATTTTATCTCCCAATGAAATGAAAAACTGTGGAATATATAGGGGGGTTGTATTTTACTTTTTATTCATGATGGAGATAGGAGAAATAGAGGTTTCTAAAATTTAAGAGAAGCAGAGGACATTGCCCTGGTATTTACCAGAATTAATTTACTTATCTGTGTCAGAGAATGAGTTACTTGAGACCAACCGGGTGTGACAAAGTGGAGCCCATTTTGAAGTCACATGGAAATAGTTTGTGGGTATGGAGGCTGTCGACTTAGGGGGCTACTGGTTCCAGAAGACAAGTATAGTCTCCTGTTCTCCTGTTCTCAGGAGAATATATTGTTCCTTCCCGTGTCTTTCTCCTTTGCAGAGAGGACATCGGTTCCAGGATCCCTGTGGAGGATGCTTCCTGGGGCATTTGACTCCAGGGACCCAGAGTCCTAGTGGAGGCAGGGCTCCATTCTGTAGAAGGGCATGGTCTTCTTGCCTGGGCCTTTTGAGTAACAATCTCTGGAGGAAATTTAAAGTGGCAGCCACTATTTTCAAAACTTTTCTTCCTGTGGGGTTGCTGTCAGTTCAGTTTTCTCTTTTTCTCTATCCTCACTCCACCTCACTTATTAAGACTGTGAAGACCAGGTCTAAAAGCTCTGCTTGTGAGTCCTGAGGCTCCCTTCAAGTTTTAGAGTTTATGTCAAATATTGGGGCCAACTGAGAGATGGGGCCAAATGGGAGATGAAGTGCTTTGTCCCTCCCTGATATGAAGATATAAATTAGTAAAGAGTTGAAAAGGCTTTAGACAAGAAAAAGGGCTGGATTTTCGTCCCAGCTCTAGGAGATTTATTATGTTTTTTGACTTCTGAAATATCCCAGAGGGGGAGTTGGTATGCGGGAGAGAAGAGAGTGTAGCTAAGGGGAGACTGTGACTAAGGAAGCTGGCCATGTGGTGACAGGGAGGGGCCAGCGATGGTGCAAGTCAGTGACAGGGAAGCAGGTAGCAGGCAAGGTGGGTGTGGGGGCCAGCAGCAGCAGAAGTGTAAAAGCATTGATGGGGTAGGGGAGGGAGTATCTTGGGGTTTCAGGGGCAGGTTAGGAGATGGAGTCACTAGGGGTCCAGCAGGTTCAAAAGAAATTATGGAGGAGGGAGGAACGTCCACCAGGCCAGCACTGTGGGAAAGGAGGCCAAAAGGACAAGGGGAGAGATGGGGAGGGGCAGGCCTGAACACATCTGCCATTTCTCTGGGGGAAATCATCTAAGTCCTTAAGATATTGAAAGGTGGCTCGGTGCCTGTGGCTCAACGGGTTGAGGTGCCAGCCACCTACACCTGAGCTGGCGGGTTCGAATCCAGCCGGGGCCCGCCAAACAACAATGACGGCTGAAACCAAAAAATGGCCGGGCTTGTGGCGGGCACCTGTAGTTCTAGCTACTTGGGAGGCGGAGGCAGAAGACTCGCTTGAGCCCAGGAATTGGAGGTTGCTGTGAGCTGTGATGCC
>CAUYON010032435.1:0-26431 GCA_963573935.1 Arctocebus calabarensis
TTTTTCTGATTCCATTTAAAACAAAATATTATTTTTTCAAGATCTTTAAAATATGACAATGGAGCTTCAATCGGAATTACATTAAAAGTATATATTGCTTTGGGTACTATCAACATTTTAACAATGTTGATTTTTCCCAGCCATGAGAATGGTATGTTTTTCCATTTGTTAACATTTTTGGCTATTTCTTTTATTAAAGTTTCATAGTTCTCTTTATAAAGATCTTTCACATCCTTTGTTAGGTAAACTCACAAATATTTCATCTTCTTTGGTACTACTGTGAAAGATATAGAGTCCTTGACTGATTGATCAGCCTAGCTATTGTTGGTATATATAAAGGCTACAGATTTATGAGTGTTGATTTTGTAGCCTGAGACATTGCTATATTCCTTGATCGCTTCTAAAAGTTTCATAGTAGAATCCTTGGTGTTTTCCAGATATACTCTATTTGTTCTTTTCAACAGCTTGCATTGCATTTATTTTTAAAATTATTTTTATTATGGTAAAATAAACATAACATATACATTGTGTATCTAAACAGAAAAAAAGGTAACATGTTGTGGTTTAATGTTACCACAGCTATCATGAGTTTAGGTGGTAGGAATTTCTCAGCTCCATTATAATCTTATAGAACCACCATTGCTTGTGCAGGTTGCAATTTATTATTGAGCAAAACGTCATTATACAGTGCATGAGTTAACTCTAGAGAAATGCACACTTGAAATTGTTAAAATGGTAAGTTTTGTATTATGTGATTATGTTGTTTTTTACGGATTATCTGACAATTAAGTTCATGAACTTGCCACCATGAGCTTACATTGGCAGCACTGTACAAACAACTCAGTAAAGTTTCATAACCTTGGTATTTCAGTGTCTCACAGCTGTGGTCATGTTAACATGTAGTGGTGTCCTGCTGAGTAACGTTCATTACTGTTACATGGTTTTGTGTGCTGTCGTGAGGCTATTGTAAATTGAATTAGGGCAATGAACAACATAAAGTTTCTTGTTAAACTTGGCAGGAGTAGAAGTGAAATCAAGAACATGTTAATCCAATTTTATGGGGATAGTGCCATGAAGACAGCATTGTACAAATGGATTAAATGTTTTTCTGAGAGGAGAGAAAGCATCATTGATGAAGAGGGTGGCCAGGTACAAGCAGAACTGATGAAAACATTGCAAACATTTGTCTGATTGTGTGTCAACATCATTGGCTGACTGTGAGAAGCCTACCACACCAAGTAAACATCAACAGAGAAAAAAGGAAAATCTTAACTGAAAATCTTGGCATGACTAAGGTGTGTGTAAAAATGGCCCCAAATGAGCCCTCTGATGAACAAAAGCAAAGGTGAGTCCAAGTTTGCCAAGACCTTTTGGACAGGCAAAATGAAGTTGGGGCTGTGTTATCACTGGTGATGAAACAGGGTGTACCAGTACAAACCTAAAACACAGTGTCAAAGTGTACAATGGAAGTCAGCTAATTCTCCACAACCAAAAAAGTTCCCTCACTCCAAAGCAAGAGTCAAAAGGATGCTACTACTAAACTTTTTTTATATCAGAGGGATTGTTCATTATGAATTTGTACCAACTGGATAAACAGATAATAATCAAGTTTACTATTTGGCAGTGCTAGTAGCAAGGGTGTGTGAAAATGTTAGATGAAAACAGCCTGAACTTTTTAACAACTCATGGCTCTTGCATCATGACAGTGGATCAACTTGTACCAGACTGTCTGTGAGGGAGTTTTTAGCCAGTAAACAAATAATTGTATTGGAATACCTTTCCTACTCATCTGGCCCTGAATGACTTTTTACTTTACCCAAAGGAAAGATTGAAAGGAAGCCATTCGATTTAAAGGAAGACATTCAGGACATCAGGGATAATATGATGACAGTACGTTCTAGAAAAAAAGTTCCAAACTGTTTTGAAGAGCGGACTAGCATTGATGCATAGCTTCTCCAGGGGAGTACTTGAAAAGAGATAGCAGTGATATTCAGCAATGAAGTATGTAGCACTTTCTTTAGGATGAGTTCACAATCTTAATCATCAGTCCTCATAAAAGCTACAGCAATACTTATTGTTATACACGTATATTGTTCATAATTATCTGATGTCTTCTGATAAATTCTGAGAAGTAGAATTGGTTTTCAAAGGATATTCACATTTAATTCTTAAGAAAATCTATAGTGATATTATTTACATACAATAAGATGTATCAATTTTTAGTATATTGTTCAATGAGGTTGGCAAATGCATTTTGACAAATACACTCATGTAACTACCACCACAAATAAGACACAGAATACATCCATACAAAAAGTTCCTTTAGGACCATTTACAGTCAACCCCATACCCATCACTCACCCTAGGAAATGCAGTCAGTAATGACCCAATTTCCTTTTTCTAGAATTTTATGGAAGTGAGAATAGACATTAAGTATTCTTTTGTGTCTGGCTCTTTTCACTCAGCATGTTTTTGAGATTCTTCTATATTGTTGTATTTATCAGTACTTCATTCATTTTATTTGAATGAATAGTATTCCATAGTATGAATGTAAACAAAGTTTGTTCATTTACCTGGTCATGGAAATTTGTATTAATTCCAGTTTGGACTACTATGAATAAAGATGTATATTCACAGCACTGAGACTGAAGAAATAATAAAAAAGCTTCCAACAACAAAAAATCCCAGGACCGGATAGCTTCACATCAGAATTCTATCAAACCTTCAAAGGTTTGTACCTATACTGTAGAATCTATTCCAAAACATTGACATGGAAGGAACCTTCCCCAACACATTCTATGAATTAAACACCCTCCTGATTCCAAAAACAGGAAAGGATTCTACTAAGGAGAACTGCAGACCAACTTCACTGATGAATATTGATGCATAAATACTCAACAAAATCTTAGCTAATAGATTGCAGGTACACATAAAAAAATTATACATCACGATCAAGTAGTCTTAATCCCAAGAATGCAAGGCTGGCTTAATGTATGCAAATCCAGAAATGTAATTCATCATATCAACAGAAGCAAAAACAAAGACTATCTGATCCTATCAATAGATGCAGAAAAAGCATTTGATAAAATTCAACATCCTTTTCTAACAAGAACACTTAAGAAAATAGGCTTGGGTGGCACATTTCTTAAGCTCATTGAAGCCGTCTATGACAAACCCACTCCTAATATCATACTGAATGAAGTAAAACTGAAAGCTTTTAGAACTGGAACCAAACAAGGATGTCTTCTATCACCATACTATTCAACATAATCCTGGAAGTTTTAGCCAATGCAGTCAGGCAAGACAAAGAAATAAGGGCATCTAAATGGGAGCAGAGGAGGTCAAAATCTCACTCTTTATAAAGATGACATGATCTTATACTTTGAAAACCTCAGAGACTCAACTACAAAACTCCTAGAAATAATCAATAAATACAGTAATATCTCAGGATATAAAATCAATGTTCACAAATCAGTAGCCTTTGTATACACCAATAACAATCAAGCTGAGAAGCAAATCAAGGACACAATTCCCTTCAAAGAGAAGGCACTGCTTCAAAGAGAATAAAATACTTAGGATTATATCTAACAAAAGAGGTGAAGGATTTTTACAAACAGAATTATAAAACCCTAAGAAAAAAAAATAGCAGAAGACATTAAAAAATTAAAGAACATATCATGCTCTTGGCTGGGATGAATCAACATTGTTAAAATGTGTATTCTACCCAAAGTAGTCTACAGATTCAGTCCAAACCTCATAAAAAGACCAACATCAGACTGTGAAGAACTAAAAAAAAAAATAGTTCTTCACATTGTACAGAACCAGAAGAAATCCCACATAGCCAACACAACTCTTAGTAATAAAAACAAAATCCAGAGGCTTCACTCTACTTCCGACTTCAGGTTTGATCCACAGTGATCAAAACAGCATGGTATTGGCACAAAAATAGAGACATAGATCTATGGAACAGAGTAGAAAATCTAGAGATAAAACCAGCCTCCTATTGCCATTTGATCTTTGGTAAATGAAACAAAAGCATAAGCTGGGGAAAAGAATCCCTATTTAATTAACTGTGCTGAGAGAATTGGACCCACACTGTTCACCACTTACAAAAATTGATTCAAAATATATAAAAGATTTAAATCTAAGACATGAAATGATAAAAATCCTGGAAGTATGGGAAAAACTCTCAAAGATCTTGGCCTGGAGAAAGATTTTATAAAGAAGACCTCAGTGCCAATTGCAACAACAACAAAAATTAAAAAATGGAATTTAATTAAGCTAAAAAGGTTCTGCACAGCTAAGGACACAACAAGTAAAGCAAAAAGACAACCTTCAGAATGGGAAAAGATATTTGCATATTATGAATCTGACAAATGGTTGACATCTAGAATCTATAGAGAACTCAAAATAATCATCAAAAAAGAACAAACAATCCCATCTATCACTGAGCAAGAGATAAGAATGGAACCTTCTCTAAGGAAGTATGGAGAATCCTCAAAAAACTCAAACTAGGCATCCCATTTGATCCTGCAATCCCATTACTAGGCATCTACCCAGGAGAAAAAAACATTTTATCATAAGTACATTTACACTAGATTGTTTATTGCAGCTCAATTTACAATCACCAAAATGTGGGAACAATCTAACCCACCAACCAGGAATGAATTAACAAACTGTGGTTTATATATATAATTACTAATTATTATATATATAACTGTGGTTTATATATAATTGTGGAATATATATATTTCCATGGCATGTGTGTGTATGTATACATACACACACACACACACACACACACCATAGAATACTATTCTGACATCAAAAAGATGGAGACTTTACATCTTTTGTATTAACCCAGATGGAGTTGAAACACATTCTTCTTAGTAAAGTATCACAACAATGGAGAAGCAAGAATCCAATGTACTCAGTACTAATATGAAGTCAGTAGAGGACTAATACACACCCACATGAGAGAAAAACTCAAATCAATTCAAAGTGGGGGATGGGGGAATAAGTGAACAGCGAGAGGGGAAAAGGGAGAGAGAAGCACTTACTGGGCACAATGTTGGGGTGCATGGCACACCTCTTGGAAGCAAAACACAATTATATAAGAGAAACTTCACCTAACAAATGCAAACATTGCAACCTAATTCTTGGTACCCTTAATTAACCTTAAACAATAATAACTAAATAAATTGATGTCTATTCACATGCAAGTCTTCACATAGATACATAGTTTTATTTCTTTAGATAATCTTGGAGTATATTATTGAGTTATATTGTAGACGTAAAATATTCTTAATTTTATGTATAGCTATCAAACTGCTTTTTAAGGGAGTTTTACCAATTTGCATTTCTATCAGCTTGTGAGAGTTTCAGTTCTTCCACATCTCAGCACACTTGGAATTATCATTCTTTTCAATTTTAGCCATTCTCAGAGTTGGTATTTAGTGGCATCTCATCATGATTTTAATTTGCATTTTCCTGATAAATAATGTTATTGAATATCTTTTCATATGTTTATTGATCATTTTTGTATTTATTTTTTGAAGTGTATATTCACATTTTTCCCAATTTTTTTTTTATTAAATCATAGCTGCGTACATTAGTGCAATAAAGGGGTACAATGTGCTGGTTTCATACCCAATCTGAAATGTTCTCACCAAACTGTTTAACATACCCTTCATGGCATTTTCTTAGTTATTGTATGAAGACATTTGTATTCTGCATTTAGTAAGTTTCGCTTGTACCCTTCTAAGATGCACTATAGGTGTGGTCCCACCAATTATCCTCCCTCCACCCCAGCCTCCCCCTCCCCATTTTTCCCAATTTTTAGCTGAGCTGTCTTATGATTGAGTTATAATGTGCTAGAATGTGTCTAAAATAGTGTTTACAGGGCTAGTCAAATAGTGCTAATTTGGTCCTTCTACTAAAGCATGACCATTCTAGGGTATCTACTTATTCTTTAGATGTTCCATCAGGACTTTCCATTCCATTTGGCCTCTATGAGTTCTAGATATTGTTCAATTACAACTCCCAGTAGTTTTTTTTTCTCCTTTTTGTCTAGCTTCGTGCAGTTTCATTGCATGCGTCAATGTCTTAGAGGTCAACAACAGACCCAAGGAAATGTCTATGTAGGTTTCTAGAGCTCTTTCTCCATGTGGTTCTCTCTCCACTAGTACTCTGTCCTACAAATTCCTATTGCTTCATCTGCTGTGAATTCTTATCTCTGTTTCTTCAACTCAGTAAAACTGACACCCTTTTGGGGATCATCTCCCTGCACAATGATTTAGAAAGTGCCACCAGGCAGAAACCCCCAAAGCCACAGCCTTACTTCATTTGTTTCCTTTCCCTTAGAAATCATAGTTTTCTCTGTCTGAAAACCACTGTTTTATATATTTTCTAAGTTTTCTAATTGTTTAAAGCAGACTATAGATATAATAAATAACAGCATTAGGATTCAGGTGAGGTCTATGACAGCTTACTCTCAGAATGGTACAAGTGCAAGGTCATAACCCAAGAGTGAGGGCCTCCTTAAATCTTCCACCATATGCATCTCATTTACCGTACCTTAGATTCTGTCTTGAACAAAATAAAGAAAAAATTACACAAATGCAGTATAACCTCTGTAAGTTGACCCAACACTTTTTTTAGGTGAACTCCTCAGGAAATACCTAAGGGACTATAACAAACTGGTCAACATGTGGAGCTGTTCAACATAAGGAATTAGGCCTACTATGCTTATGATCACATCTAGTGCATGTCCACTATGAAGATTAGGTCAACTTGAGGAAGTGGTCAGTGAGAGGAGGTAGTCAAGTCTGGAGGTTCTACTGTGTTTACAACATACATGACAAACCAAAGGTTTACTCATCACATATAAGGCTCTTCTACAATGAAAAGAGAACTATAAAAATAGTCAAATAGTGTAAAAAAGTATAGTTGCTATTACTTCATTATAGTCAGAAGTCAAAGTTTTTACATTTAAAATCTGTTAATTTAGTCCAGTGTAGTGCATAGGAAATATCATGCCAATTTAGTCTCCTTGATAACACAGGAAAGCTCTCAATTCCCAACATCTTCACAGATTAATTTTCTTAGTCTTTTAAATCTTTGGCCATTTGATAGATGAGGAAGTCATTGTTTTAAGTTATGTACCTTGAGTTACTGCAGGAACTGCTTTTTATTAATATTTATAGGCCAAATGCATTTTTTTTAGAGTTGCCTGTTTATGCTTTTTTTTTTTTGCCTATTTTTATAGGTGATGGACGTGTAAGGTATATGACTAGAAGTTTTGAAACAAGATGATTTGGAGAAAAAGTAAATGAATGTATATATGAGAGTGATCAGAAAGTATTATTGACCAGAATTCTTGCAAGGGTGTTACTCCTGTATCGAGAGAAAGTACTCCCTTACAATATACAACTGCATGTTCTGCTGGCCTTGATCCAGCCTCTTCAGGATTCACTCCAATATATACACTCTTCCACATACGTTGGCACACGCCTTTCAGTTTCTTCAACATGGCATTTCTCTTCCCCTTTAGCAGACCAGCAGCCTTCAACCTGGCTATGTTGGGATTTGACTCTTTCTGCCAGATACTGGGATTTGACTGTTTGCCTAAAGGAGAACTTATAGATTCTCATAAGCACAAGTTTTTGTAAGCACAAGTTGTAAGCACCTAGTTCATCTGAAGTTTTTCCATGATCTTAAAACAAGGGAAATCATGGGATTTTCTGCCGGGTGAAGGGACAACTTCTGTGGGACCTAAGGTTTCAGGTGGCTCTGAGAACTTGAGGTTCCGCAGCAAACCTACCCAGATTTCCCCGTCCCAATTCTCAGGGTCCCACTCCTTCCCTATTATTCCCTGAGCTTGATTTAAAATACCTGCCTGCCTTGATCCAGCAGATATATCCACAGGTCTGAGTTCCATAGAGCCTCTCTGGCCTACTTCAATACCCTCAAGAGATAGATCTTCAGAGTTATCTTAAGTTAAGGCAAGAGTTTTGAGCTTTTAAATATCCAGACATTGGCTCCCCCAATTCAGTATCCCCAGTTTTACTTTTTCATTTCCCCAGCCTTAAGTGACAGTAGCTATTTCTTGAAGTCATCATTTCTAGGTTATCTCTGAGTTTTTCTTCTGTTTTTTCAGCTTTTCAATTCCTCTGTAACCAACGTCCTACATTCAATTTCCTCTGTGAAAATTCCTACTACGTGTCTATTTTCTTTACAGATTCTCACTCTCCATATGAGATAGAATAACCTTGAGTAAAGCAGTTTCTTTGGAGCATGGGTAATCCCCAAGCACAAGCAAAGACAATCCCCAAGCATGCTTCCCTGTTGGCAATGAACCCAATTCTTTTAATCATTTAGAGATTTAAAAGCTACTGTGTGCCTTTAAAAACTGAAATACCAAATAGTGAAGGAATGGCCTTAAAGAAGAAATCTTAATGGAGCATCATAGGATGCTCCTCCTTTCCCCACCTCCTGCCTCCCTGCTACTCAATCATGTCATAGTGCACAAGGTCCTTTATTTCAAGGTCTATTTTCAGGCTAAGACACAGAGCAAAGTGGTGGACTATATCAGTCATTTGGCTACTGAATCTCCAAATGCTCTTTTTCTCTACTGTGTTCTATGGTGCTGGCACTGAGACTCTGCACATGTATTTTCTCATATTTCTTTGCTAGTTTTATTTGGCACTTACCTCAGCTTCACTGCGTCCCATCAGATGTATCGGCAGCATCGAGTCACACTCCCTTCCCACAGGTCTGAGTTCCATAGAGCCCCTCCCCCACTTCTGTACCCCCACCAACTATTCCTCTTCATTTCCCCAGATTTAAGATGTGGTAGCTATTTCTTGCAGTTTATTATCCCTAGGTTATCTCTGAGCTGCTGTTCTGTTTTTTTCAGCTTTTTTAATTCTTCTGTAACCAATCTCCTATATTCAATTTTCTCTGTGAAAATATCTACTGTGGTTTCTGTTTTCTGGACAGATTCTGCCTGAAATGGTCATTTGCAAAAAGAAAGAAATAAGTTGTCCTTTAAAGAAATGAAAACAATGTGGAACAGCTCCTGTGGAGAGTTAGTGCAAGAACTGATAAAGGTTGTGAAAATAAGGCATTGAACTGAAAATTATCTACAAATTTCCAGTAGCACCATTTGTGCAATTGTTATCACTTCATCTGGCAGCTAAGTTGTAGGAGAGAAAAGGCAAACATTTGAGCTGGTTAAAGGTTTGCTGAGTAGCGAGATACCAGAAGGGCAAGGAGCAAGGTTATTGAGACTGCTGCCAGAAAACAGTTTCAAGCCAGAAATCACCCTGAAAAGGGGCCCAGTACATACACACAAAAAAAACCTTTTTCCATAGAAATTTAACAGCATAAGCCACAGAAATGAAACTTGATAGTAAAGCCTTCTTATACTAGTGCTTAGAAGTGCTAAGACTATACTTTCATATCTCTCTCCAGTGTCAATGATGTAATTGTATTATCATGTGAAATATTTCATCAAATTGTATTATCATACCAAATATTTCATCAAATCTTTGCTAAGCAAAACAAGTTCAGTGCTATGGAATCATCATTTGGACTCTGTTTAGGTTACATCTAGTTAATAAAGAAATAAATAGCTGAACTCTGTTTTGCCTTTTATATCCCAATCTCTTTGCCAAATACTCAAGGCTCTGGAAGGGTCACTACAGCACAAACTGCTGCAAATTTCCAGAATAAGAGCTGATTCTGTAATCTCTTCTTGTGTAATAAGACTCTGGAGAACTACTTTGTCAGAGTTAAGGCTGCCTGTCTCAGCAAAACTTGATGTTCACTGTTGCAAAATATGATCGAAGATAACTCATAATTTGGGGGTACAAAATTAGGGAATTTTTCTAAAATGATTTTACTGAAAAAGATGTTAGACCCACAACCCATCCTTGCCTATACCTGAGTTCCTTTAAGAAAGTTACATGACTTTCGTATGTAGAAAATTATATCTTTAGGTCATGGACCAGTTATTCCTCCTCTAGTACAAACACCGATTCTTCAAAGAGCTACTCTCCTCTCCATCTCAGATAAGCTCATTTCCTCCTTTGGTGTCCCTTACCACTTATACTGCAGGTGGAACCAGAGATGTTTCTAAGGGTTGTTTACACTCCTGATCTCATTAATTGTCTATGGCTGGGTGGGGAGAATCTTGTCTTTTATTACACTGAGAAAGCAAGCTTCCTTGTTGGCAATGAACACAATTCTTTTAATCATTTAGAGACGATCCTCTTTGGCTGTGGCATTTCTGGTTGTTCTGGTTGAAACACAACAAACCACATTTAACTAGAACCCAGAAGAAAACGGCCTCTTGGATTGGACCCTTCCATACTCCCTGAAGGTTTTCCCCTACCCCAGAGTATTTCAGGCCAGTGAGTAGTTGCTGTTACTGAGAAAGATGAAAGCAAGGAGGCATTCTAGAGAATGGCAAAATCACCTTGTCCTCCAACTATGAGCAACTCGAAAGACAGTATAATGACATAGCCTGTGAAAGAGACTCTCCAGGCGAACAGTACAGAGGACTGGGTTTGGGAAGGAATTTGTGCTTGGGTAGGTAATTAACCCAGGTGTTGGTGTTATCCATTACTGTGTAACAAACTGCACCACAACATGGTGATCTGAAACTACCACCATCTATTAGTTCATGATTCTGCAATCTGAGATGAACACAGCTCAGGGGTTGTTGTTTTTGTCTGGAGTCTCTCAGTCTCTCCTGTGTCCATAGTGGTCTGGAGATTGACCGAACCTGGAATGTCTGAGATGGACTCACACCTCTAGTGCCTCTTTTGTCAGTGACTCTCCATGGAATACAGACATTAAAGCTACTTATCATAGTATCTTTTCTTGTTCCCCCTTTTTCCTAGTTTCTTTTAGGTGAACTCTCTCAACTGGTATATTTTTCTCCCCTATGTGCTCTTAAAGCACCCAATGTATCCTCCCCGCCCCCACATTATAGCTGCATTGTAAGCCCTCTAAGCTCTCTATAGCCTCACTCCCCGCCCACCTCTCCTCTGCTTTGGGCCCCTCTCCCTCTTGCACTGTCAAACACACAGATGACACAGCAGTTGCTTAAAAGCAGAGTCTTCTTGTTCAGGGTTTTATTCCCCATTTCTGGCTCCATGCCTGGAACAGAATAAATGATCAATATGTACCTCTTGAGGAAGTATGATTAAATACCAAAATCATGAAATGAAAGTAAAAATAAAAACTGCTTTCCACCCTACTGGAATTTCCACAAATAAGTAACAGAAGTCATTCAAAGACATATAACGTCCAGGAGTTCAGATGGTGAGTTATTACAATGAGGTAATGGTAATATTTGATAAAAATTCATTGCTTCATAAATGAATTTACCAAAGTAGGTTTTCTCAAGAAAAAGAAAAAAAAAGACAGAATGAATCATTTAATAAAGTGATAAGAAGCAATAATATTAGTGTACAGTTTTTCACCATTTCTGAGTTTATGAAACACCTAACAAAATCATTTTAGACAAATGGATGAGTTTATTTTCTCATCACCATTTGTATGATAATAAACTAGTCTCTAATTCTTATTTGGTGGACATCATGATATATTAAACAATGAATGAAAAAAATGCTCATTAAAACAAGAGAAAATAGTGGCGATATTTTAATCTTTTACTCTAAACGCATAAAGGTTTTATAGGATTCCACGTTTTGCACTTGAAGCCTTTTCTGTCAGCTACATCTTGTCTGACAAGCTACCTACTTGTCTTCTTCCTTTTCTTCAAAATTTAGTTAGCGAACTGCTTATCAATTCTAAGAAGCCATCCAGAAATTGTTCTGACTTCATTAGGTGACATTCCATATGCTCCCCTAGCACTCATTACTTCCTTACATCATAGGAATGCCTTATGAAGGTGGTGCATTTGCTCACCCACCTGCCACCTCCGTGAGTGAAAAAAGGGTAACAAATACATGTATGAAGCAGACAGTCAAAAAATGTTAGTGGAAGGAAAGATCATGTGAAAAAGAACACACCTCTACATGGGGCACTGCTCATCATTCAGTACAACTAGAAGGATGCCTGAGAGTCATTCCTTTTGCTCATCTCACCGAAATGTGTTGTTCTCAGTACATTTCCCATCCAATCATGGCCCATGAGTCCATGTTTGTGATGAGTGACCTCATCAGAGAACAGGCAGAGCAAGGCTATAGGAAATGAGAGAACTGAGTATTGTAAAACAAAGTTGAGAATAGCTCTGGAAACATGACTTCCTATGTGAAAATGACCTCTAACCCTTTGCAATGAAACTACAGTAACAATTACTTGTTGAAGACTTCTGTCTCATCTACTGTGCTGAGCAGTCTCGTGTGTTACCTCGTTTCATACTCACAACATATCTGTGAGCTACACATGTATGGGCAAAGTAGCATTCAGTTATATACGAGGAAAGGAGCACAAGCTTAGGTTAAGTTTAGTTCTGGCTAATTCCGTATGCTTATATTCCGTTTTCTCCACTTCTCTGTATGGCTCTAGGATCCCTGAAACATTTCAGCATCAAAGTCCCCTTTGTCTTCCTATCAAAACCTGCACCCTGGATCTAGTAATGGCAAGTATAAAAGTTCTCTCAAAAGATTAGCATTTTTATTGTATTGTTTCCTAATAATTTATTTTTTACAACAAATATACCTTCAGACTTTGAGATCTACTTGAAAGAAGGTAAAATTCTCTGCTGAAATTTAATGCTATTTCCATTTCAGAAGGCATCATCAGAGTCAGAGGGCCATCAAACTGTCACTTGGTTATTGGTACAGCTGGACTGGAGAACATGGGAACATCCTCACCCCACCCTACCCCACTCCAAGTACTGAACTTCCCATCCAGTCACTGGAAAGACAGCTGGACACTAGACAACTCTGATCCCGCTCCTGGCCCACCCACCTTCCACTCTCACCCCACCCCAGAAAGGACGACAGTGTCCTTGTTTGTTGGTTCTTTTCTCAAATGAAGGGAGGGGTAGGATCAGCTGTGTCATTTTCAAGGTCTGGCACAAAATGAAAATGTGGGGCCATTGGTCAAAACCGGGAAAAACTGCTGTTGCAGATTATAATGTACAAACTCCTTTCCTTTCTTCTCAGTCCTTGCTCTTAATTTGTCATGGCACTTTTATTTGCTAGTTAATGTAATTCTAAGTGAAGAAAAATTAGAATTTTGAGTTATTTGCAATGACAGATATCTCACAGAGATCTTGACCAAAAAATTAATTTTGGCAAAAAATTATCTACCAGCTGACCACCTGGTTAAGACCTCCTGCAATTCTGTTGAATGAAAAGAATTGGAAATGCTGATTGCAAAATCTATTACCTATTCAAGTCATTGATTTTCTCATAACCAATAATTATCAAATTATTATTAATTAAATATGTTATCTTTTTGGTTAACAGCCTCTTGTATAACATATGATATATTGAGAGAAGGTTAAAAAATTAAATTAGCATTAACTTATTACCTTTTTCCAATGTAATTTTAAAAATAAACTGTGCTTTTATTTTATGTGCTTTAAATACATTTTTGTCATGCCTTTGGAGCTGCAGACTTATCATTTTCATCATGTTACATAGAAAGTCTCCTTCGTGTAACTGAATTGACAAAGGCAGTGTGGTTGTTGAGTCCTTCAGCTAAGTCAGATTTATTTCCTGCAAGAAAGCAAACTAACCATATATTAAAATAAACATATTGCTATGAGTTTTATAGACCATAAAATTAGGGAGAGACAGGGACAAAAGGCATATTACTAAAATCAATCAAATTACGTTTGTACTATAGTTCAATATAATGTTATAAAACCATATTAATCAATGTGCTGTTTCACATTACTTAATTTATAATAAATTCAATGTTTGGTATAACTAAATTATAATTCATTTATGAATTGAGAAGTATTATGATTGTATGTGTTCATGTGTCATACTTCAGTGTTTGTCTTTGAGAAATAATTAAATTAGTATCATTTATAAAAATCGGAAACAATTTTAGTAATTTAATTGTATTTCATGATTAAAACTTTTCTTTGTGGGCAGTGCCTGTGGCTCAAAGGGGTAGGGCGTTGGCCCCATATGCCAGAGGTGGCGGCTTCAAACCCAGCCCCGGCCAAAAACTGCAAAAAAATTTTTCTTTGTGATAATCAAAAAGTATAAACAGTTAAAAATATTAAGGTTAGGAGCTGGAACATATTCTTCATAGCAAAGTATCTCCAGAATGGAAGAAAAGGTATCCAATGTACTCAGCCTTACTATGAAACCAATTTATAAACAACTACACTTCCATAAGAAAGCAATAACCCAACTATAGCCTTAGATGAAGGGGAAAAGGGAGAAGAAGGGAAGTGGGGAGGATGGGTCTAGAGGGAGAGTAATTGGTGGGACTGCACCTATGGTGCATTTTACAAGGGTACATGTCAAATCTACTAAGTGTAGAATATAAATGTCTTAACACAATAACTAAGAAAATGCAGTGAAGGCTATGTTAACCAGTTTCATGAAAGTATTTCAAATTGTATATAAAACTAGCACATTATATCCCATAATTGCATTAATGTACACAGCTATGGTTTAATAAAATTATGTATATATATATATATATATATATTTGTAATGACATCAAATTCTATATAATTTGATATGATTTTAAAATATTCTTTGATAAGCATAATTAGAAAAAATAAAGAAATCGTATCCACACACAAAAAATATTAAGTTTAGTACGCAGCATATATACACAGAGTTTCTTAATAAAAGATAGAAAAGATAAAAACATTAAGCAATTAAAAATATAAAATGAATATCATTTAACATTAATGTATTAGATAAATATCAGTTAATGTTAAATGTTTAATGAGTTTATAAGTTTAAAAAGTAAAATGTGGCAATTGACTAATTGGAATAAATATTTTATAAGGTTGGATGCACCAGTGTTAGCTATCATATTAAATAAAACACGTTGAATCTGAAATAAATCACCTAATATTTTTATCTCTTGGTTTAAATCAAGATATCTTAAATATCTCTGTAATCTTAGAAAATGTTCTCATGTTAAACATAAACAAACATTTAAATGAATCACCATTACTAATATCTCTGGCATTGGCTATTTATAGATGTCTTCCTTTCCCTTCCATCCTAGGGATGAAAATTGGGACCAGTTAAAGAATAATTGGTTAAATTCATTGGCATTTTCCTCACAAGAATGTACATTTTGCAAGACTAAAGATCTTGTTTTTTTCTTCACTAATGTCCCTCAAGTGCATAGAATATGCCTCACATTTAGAAAGCAGTCAAAAACATTTGTTTAAAGAAAGAAGGAATGTTTGTAAGTACTCAATATATTATTTCTATGAGATCAATTCACTTAGCAGTGAAATCCTAGTCCTTTAGAATTATATTTATATTTTAGAGGAATAGAAATAACAGATTAACAGAAATTTAAGTTTTGTGTCAGTCTATCTACAAGACTAAATCAGTCTATAGTCTTTTCAACAATGTACTCAATTTTGGTTTTTCCACTTTTTCATCAATATCTGGTACATTCACTCACTTTTAAGGCTTCTTGCCAATCCAATAAGCAATTTTTTAAAAATACTATCTCATTATGGCAATGATTTGTTTTTCAGGACTTATTTATTACTGATGTTCATCACCTTTTCATGCAGTTGGCTATCATTTGTATTTTTCACTAACTTACGTTTCTTTCATGTCATGTTCTGTTTCTTAATATTTTCTGAAGCAGTCTTGATAGTAAGGTTGTGTATATTTTGCTACTATGAATGTTTTTCTGCCTAAAAGTTTATCTTTTTATTTTGTTTATGGTTTATTCAGTGATGCATACATTTTGAAAGGTTGAGTCATGAAAAGTGATTTTCTACTCTTTTTTCTTTTCTCCCTACATTTCTTCCTCTTCTATTCATGGAACTGAATCTTGGGTTAGTTGAAGAAAAGAGACACAGACAATGTTAGAATAAATAATTCATCAAATGTATGAGAGATTGCCAGTACTAGCAAGGGAAAGTTTTATCTTATATATTTTCAGTCTGAGGGACTTGCAGGATTTAAGATCTCTACCAGCAATGCAGAAACACTGAAGAGCCTGAAATCACTCCTGCCCCCAACTCACTTCCTTTATTCCACAGAGAGGAAAATCAGATGAAGCTGGTCAACTCAAAGTTGGGGTCTCTCAGAGAGGTGTATAGTAAAGAAAAGGGAGGGGTATCAGACAATGGGGTGGTGGTTTTGTCATCCTAAGGGGAGAAGTATTCATGCTGATCAACTCTAACTGTTGATTTTCTTTATAGGTTTGTATACTTGTTAAAAAACTCTTGGTTAACCATTGAGAATTAGGACATATTACTCCCAAAGCATTTGGAGGACAATAGGAATGAAGAGAACTTAGTCACACAGAAAGAAATAGCAAGAATGCACACAAGAGAGAAAGCATAAAATGTCATTCTAAATACATATCCAAGTATATATACAAGTGTATCAGTCAATGTGATACATTTTCCTTGGCTAAATTCATATAATAAAAGACAAAGCTTCTCACACTGGAGAAATATTACAGCCATATTTTCTTCAGCAGATATCTAAATATTAACAAAATGAAATAATACTGGGGGGTTAAAAATAAAAGAAGGCAAAAGGGTATTCATAGTAAATGCTAATAGAAGGATAGCAGATATAAAGACTCTAATGTGAGATGAAATAAGTCCAGGATAAAAATCAATTAGAGGGGATAAAGGTGGGTATTTCATCTTAATAAAATGTAATATCCTAAAACTATAATGGTCATGATTACTTATGCTCCTAACAACTTACTTTTGACTTCAACGTTTTGTAGAAATTGACAATTCCACAACAATGAGAAATTTTAACACAAGTATCTTAAAAATTAACTAACAAATAAAGATACAAAGAATTTATAATGCATAATTAAATTTCTTGATCTATAAATTGATGTAGAACTTTGCACCAACAAATAGAATACATGTTCTATTCAAACACATAGAACATTTACAAATTTGCTGCATATTAGGAAATTTAGAAAATAGTGATGAATTTTCTTTTTCTTTTGGATATGATATAAATGTCATATTTATTAGATATGTATAATATGTAAGTAAAAGAGATAGTATATGAAAAGGCAAATTTTACTATGAAAAAATTAAAATACAGTAAGATAAGAGGAATTTGGAGTGCGTGTAGGGAGGGGAAGGTGACAAGGATAGTCAGTACAGATTTCATTGAGAATGTAAGACTTCAATAAGGAGTTAAAGAAGATAAGGGAGTTAGCCAAGCAGATTTCTGGAGGAAGAATATTTTAGACAGAAACAATTAAGGCTCCAAGACAAAAATATATATATATGTGTGTGTGTGTGTGTGTGTATGCGTGTGTGTATGTGTGTGTATACATGTATATACATACACACACATTACACACATTAAACATTTCCTAACCTCCAAATAATTATGATTTATTGAGACTAGTGTTAGAGATTACTGTATAGACAGAGGTACAAGTCATGCTAAACAAATGTGGAATAATAAAAATTCCTACTCTCTCAGTAGTAACAATGAGCGCTTTACCATTTTGATAAAAATATTTCAAATTGTATATAAAACCAGCACATTGTACCCCATGATTACATTAATGTACACAGCTATGATTTAATAAAAATAAAAAATAAATTAAAAAATATAGAACTCTACAAAGTCAGACAATGAAGTTCACAAACTCATTCTAGAAAAAGTGCTACATACCTCATTGCTAAGTATCACTATGATCCCCTTCAAATTACTCCCCTTGGCCATCTGGTGACCACAGCAATATTCAGCAATGAGGTGTGTAGCACTTTTTCTACGATGAGTTCATGAACTTCGTTATGAGACCTCATACATATAGCTCTGATGACCATTCCTGAAAAAAAGTTCTGAAATTGCTTTGAAGGGTAGACTATGGACTGGTATTCATGCATGTCTTCTAAGATGATCATTGTGGCATTCAGCAATTAGATAACACTTTATCTAGAATGAGTTCAAGAACTTACTTGTCCAACCTTGTATACTACATATTTTCACTGAAGAATAATATTAACTATGATGCTCAGCTTGGAGGGAAAAGGTCTTAGGCAGAATAAATTAAGTATGACTTCAGTAACAAACAAAACTAGAAATCTCAGTGGCTTCACACACACAAAATATATTTCTTCTTCATGCAGAGCAGATGTTTCCATTTCTCCAGGACAGCTCCCTTTAAACAAAGGCTCAGGGAACTGATTTGATTCCATCTTATTACATTTTTAACTTGATGAGCAAGATGAGGAAGAGAAAGTACATGAAAAGCTCACACTATTCATATTTTGGCCCAAAATGATTCATGTCACTTCTGTTAAAACCCATTGGCCATAACTAGTTACATGTTCTAACCTAACTGTAAGGTGTTGCTGCCACCCAGCCCCCCTGATGGATGATGCAGAGGTAGCACCACAGACGGATGATTGACTGCTGAAGCTCGTTCTGGCATTACAGCCGACAAATTTTCAAAGCAGAAGTCATATGGAATATTTTAGCTGATTGAAATCTAATAACATTTTATTAAAATCCAATGAATTAAAATTCAAAATTAACTTCAAAGGGTCAGCAACTCAAAAGGTAAAAACGAAAGACCAGTGTAGTTCCAAAGTAGCAACAGGAAAACCAAACTCTTCTAAGTACTTTTTGGATTAAAGAAGAAGCCAAGTGGAAGTGAAACACTATTTAGAAAACAACTAGCATAACAGCCCTCTATATCTAAGTGTAAGATAGACTCCTAAATGAATGCAAGTTTCTCTTAGGAAGCAAAACTGAGAAAAAGGCAAGACAGATGAACACTGGGTGGGTAATGGTATGTGACCAAACTGATACTCAAGAAAAATAGTGCATTTATCAGAAATAATTTTTCATTAAATTTGAATAATATTCCAACTATAGAAATAAGCAACAAAATAAACCAAAGAAAAAGATAGGATTTAATAAAACTTAGAACAAAAATCACAAAATTGGCATAACAAATATATTAGAATTATCAATAAAATAGAAAGTTGATTCTTTAAGAAGACTAATGCAATATTCGAAATAAGGCTAGCAAGTTTGATCAGAAAAACGACAGAAAAAACACATATAAGCAACATAAGAAGCAGAAAGGGAACATTTACAATATATACAAGTTTTTTTGTTTTTTTATTTATTTTTATTAAATCATAGCTCTGTACGTTAACGCATTTATGGGGTACAATGTGCTGGTTTTATATACAACTTGAAATACTTTCATGAAACTGGTTAACATAGTCTTCACTGCATTTTCTTAGTTATCGTGCTAAAACATTTATATTCTACACTTAGTAGACTTTACATGTACCCTTGTAAAATGCATCACAGATGTGGTCCCACCAATTACCCATCCTCCTGCCTCTCCTACCCTCCCTCTCCCCTTTCCCCTTTTAAGTGTTAACATTTGTGGGCTATACTTGGGTTATAGCTTTCATATGAAAGCTGTAAATTGGTTTCATAGTAGGTCTGAGTACATTGGATACTTTTTATTCCGTTCTTGAGATACTTTGCTAAGAAGAATATGTTCCAGCTCCATCTATGTAAACATAAAAGAGGTAAAGTCTCCATCTTTTTAAGGTTGCATAATATTCCATGGTATACATATACCACAATTTATTAATCCATTCATGGGTCGATGGGCACTTGGACTTCTCCCATGACTTAGCAATTATGAATTCAGCTGCAATAAACATTCTGGTGCAAATATCTTTGTTATAAAGTGATTTTTGGTCTTCTGGATATAAACCTAGTAGAGGAATTGCAGGATCAAATGGCAGGTCTATTTTTAGATCCCTAACTGATCTCCAAACATCTTTCCAAAAGGAATGTATTAGTTTGCACTCCCACCAGCAGGGCAGAAGTCTTCTTTTTTCTGCACATCCATGCCAACATCTATGGTTTTGGGATTTTGTGATGTGGGCTAATCTTACTGGGATTAGATGATATGTCAAAGTAGTTTTGATTTGGATGAGCATTTTGTCATGTGTCTGTAGGCCATGCCCCTGTCTTCTGCAGAGAAGTTTCTCTTCAAGTCCCTTGCCCACACTGAGATGGGATCACTTTTTCTTTTCTTGCTAATACAAAGAAAGTTCTCTGAGTTCTCTGTGGAGTCTGGTTATTAAACTTTTATCAGAGACATAACCTGCAAATATTTTCTCCCATGCTGAGGGCTGTCTGCTTGCTTTACGTACTGTGTTCTTGGCTGTGCAGAAGCTTTTTAGTTTGATCAGATTCCAGTAATGTATTATACAAGTGTTTTTAAGTGTTAACATTCTGTCTAATTTAATATCAATAAACTTGGAAATCTAGTTGACATTAATTTAGGCTTAAATCAGAATGTTTAAATGGGACAATTTCTGTTTCGGTTTTGCTCAAAGGCAGAAATTAGAAGAACAGGTGCAATAGCCCCAATCTACAAAGCATGGTGCTGAATAACCTGCTCAGATCCTGCAGGAGAGGTATCTTATCCACAGACTAATTAACACCAAGGAGAAGCAGTGAAAGGGTTGAGGTTGTTGCAACGAAAGGGTGTTATTGGCTCACTGTATGTTCCTCTCCTGACCCTGACAGGGAAAACTGTATCCTCTGCAGTCTAGACACATAGTAGGATGCTATCTGACTCACTCTTGGAAAGATTTCAGGCAAAGCTCAGAAGTTACTACTTTCTCACTCATTGTAGATTAAAGGTGCAAAACCCCTGGAGACCCAGTGGAAAACTCAGAGTGGAAATGTCATGAGAGAGTCATCTCAGAGGGAAACCATGTCATCACCCACAGTGGCTGTTGTCAATGGCTGTCAGTGGATACTGTGCAACAACATGATACAATCTACATAGATTCAGACAACTCTGTTTCCTAGGGCTGCTACGACAAAGAACTTGCCACAAACTTTGGCAGCCTAAAACACTAGCTATTCTCTTGCAGTTTTGGAGGCTGGAAGTTCAAAATTAAGGTGTCCACAGGGCTGTGCTCCCCTGAAGGCTTCTAGGAACTTCTGGTGTTGCCTGCAGTCCGGGTGTTCCTCAGCTTCCAGTTGCATCTCTCCGGTGTCTGCTTCTGTCATCACATGATGTTCTCCCTGTGCATTTTTGTCTTCTCTTCTTGTCATGAGTCATATTAGGTTAATGTTCACCTTGATGACCTCATCTTAAATGAATTACAAAAGGCCCTATTTCCAAAAAAGGTCACATTCACACATACCAGGAGTTTGGATTTCAACATATTTTTTAAGGGGACACAGTTCAGCCCATACCACCACCCAAGAGAGTTTTTGTCAGGGCAAGAAACCTTAATGAAATGGATTTGAGATATGTGTGCTGGAGAGGTCATGTGACCTGCTGAAGATGAGGTTCTGCTTTAGCCTAAGGAGGTGCCGATGGGTACCCTGCACAATCCCTGGAAAGCTAACACAGCACTGGCAGGGCAATGAGTCTGATTTAGACAATTGCCACAACTACAGGAAATGAGTGCCAGATGACCACTGTGTCCCACAGTATGACTCTCCTGCCCCCATCTTTCTTTCACATTGTAGGAGCCCATACCACCCAGAGAAATGGGAGTAGAAGAAGAGAAGAATGAGGCAGGGGAACCAGAGAAGCCACCAGCATGCCCTTCACCCTGCAGGCCCAAATTAGGAGAGACAAAGCTTTTTCTTTTAATTATTCCAACAGGCATGACTTGCTAACCCGAAAGTAAAACTGCTCTCATAACTGAAGAGGATAAGCTTTCTAGGAGTCACTGGGAAAAATATGGGGCCAAGGGAAGAGAAGAACCAGACCTATAGAAGAGGTCTGTATAGATGGGCACAGGTGATTATTAGCTATGAGTCCCACTTTCATACTCTGGCTACGTGTAGTATTTTACCAAACTGGATCAAGAGGAAGTTAAAGTTCTGGAGAGTTTTATAATCCCAGAAGAAGTTATAAATGTTTCCAAAGAATTGGCTCAGTTCTTATAGATAATTTTTCAAAAAAAGTTAAAAGCAAATTGGAAAAAAAAATGAAAGTACTGAGATAGTAACTGTGAGTAATAATATAAAAAGATGCTAAGTGCCTCAGACTTCTAGATAGATGTGTAATCTCCCTAGTCTGTAGGCAGCATATTGTGACACTGAAATATCAACCCCAATTATGCAGCCTTTGATTTCACAACCAGTAAAACACTCACTCTAGAACCGTCCAGTAATCTATTCAGTTATTTAGTCAGCCTATGTGTCTCTCACAGAGCCCAGACTGCTTCAAATCTTTTACTAGTATGTTTATAAAAACAAACATAACCCATGTTAAGATGGTTAGATAGGAAGATTAAAGGCTTCTGGCCTAAGAGGCTTTAAAAACAAGAAAGTTTTACATCTAGAAACAAACCACAGAAGTTCAGCATCTAATGACATGCAAATGAATCTGGAGAAGGGAAGGGGAAGCAGTTTGATGTCCACTACGGAGTTGCTGTGTAAAAACTCATTTCTCATCATATACTATACCCTGTGGTTATAAAAATCACAAGTGGTTGAGATAAGATTAAAAGGCAGAATGTTCACTCACGCAATAGCCTTGAGAAACTCTGCTAGTATTCATAAACATTCGTGTTTCTGAGTTACCTACAGGAATACTGAAAATCAGTTTTAGTACCTTGCTCTAGATAGGACCAGGTTGGTAGCCTGGAATCTCATCAAAAGAGGCACATGACACCAAGACCTTTCCTAGAAGTGCTCTCATTTCCTAGTGGATGTATTTCATTATAACCTAGGACCCATTAATGATTCAGAGCATTGTGGTTTCAAAATGATTAATATGTAAGAGTTGTAACAAAGTGAGTCAGATGAAGGGGAAAAGATATGAGGAAATAAAAACATTATAGGAAAATACGCCACAAATCTGTGGACATGGTTAGTCAGTGAATAAGAGAGCAAAACAGAATATGCAAACTTAGTCATTCACATTTTCTCCTCATCTGGCAAATGCAGATTGTTAATCTCAGAGCGTTTACCTAATGAATCACAAATGAAAATCATCAAGGATTTTACTTTGTGTTCTCACAACAGATATCTGTTGAACTCCCAATATGTGCCAGAAATTGTGCAGGGTACACAATTGGATAAATGATACATAAGTAGATAGGTAGATTGAGAGTGCTATGGTTTAAATGTGTCCCCCCAAATTCATGTATTGAAACTTAATCCCCAACGTGATAGCGTTGATAGGTGGAATTTTAAGAGGTGATTAGGTTACGAGGGCTGTGCTTGTGAATGGATTCCTGATAAAAGGATGACTTTGCCCCCATTCCTTTCTCTCCCTCCCCCTTTCCTTCCCCTTTATGGTCTCTTACCCTCTGGCCTTCCATCATGGGATGATGTAGCAAGAGGCTTTTGTCAGATGTGGACCTCTTGACCTTGGACTTTCCAGCCTCCAGAGCTGTAAGAAATAAATCTCCCTTATTTATACATTACCCAGTCTCAGCTATTTTGTTAGCACAAAATGGACTAAGACAGACAGACAGTCAAATAGACTCCTGACCTTCAAAGAATTCCCAATGTAGTAAGGCATCAGAAAAGTGATTTTTTTCCTCTGACTAAAGAGCCAAAGACTTAAGCAAGTATTCAGAGCCAAAGGAGAATTTTGACACTCCCCTAGGGAATTTATGTGCCCAAGCAACCCATTTGGATTGGTCCTTAATATATTTATAACACTCAGTGTCAATTTTTTCCCCGAAGCAAAAAATAATATTAAGTTCGTCAGTCCCTTAAAGATAACTTGTTGCAAGTTAGTAACATGAATTTAAAATATTCCTCATTTCTTTGGACTCTAAAATGATAAAATATGGAAAATAAAACATATCTTACATGAAAGTTTTTTGGCATGGCAAAAATGGCAAATTTCTAGACAAATATGTTTAACTATTTAGGTGTACGAAATCCTATAATATTAAACAGCAGTAAAGAGATGTATTTTCCTTTTTAAAGCTGGTACACACAAAAAAATTCCCATTTCTGACTAAAATAGGGGACTACAAAAATGAAGATCCTTCAGAGCAATAATCGTGTCTTTATTCAACATGATGTACCCTGCAACACTTAGCACATTACCTTACTTATATTAGGTACTTGGCAAATACTGGTTGAATCAAGTAGCAGAAGTCCAGAAACAAGAGCACGTATGACTAACAATTAAAGTGACATCTTGGGCAGTGCCAGCTTGCCAGCTTTGCCAGATGAAAACAAACTGGCAAACTAGCTCTTCAGCAAGTGTCATTCTTTTATTCATCCATTCATTTATTTGTTCCTTTGTGGATATATTAATTCGTTTGGCCTACTAAGAGAGGGCCTAGTCTATGTAAAATGCTATCTGATTTACCTTTTTTCCTGAAAAAGATACTGTCCTCCAGAAGTTTACTGTCTCATATCATTTTTGGTATTTATATAAATACTTCACATATCAGACTCCATGTCACATGAAAGATATAAACTGATGCTGGCCAGGGTGGTAGCTACTGACCATATGTGGCCACTGAGCACTTGAAATTTATCTCACCAAAACTTATATGAACAGTAAGTATAAAGTATGCCCTGGATTTCAAAGATCAAATATGAAAAAAAGATATAAAATAGTTCATAAATAATTTTTTATTGATTACCTGTTGAAATTAGAAAATTCGGAATAAAGAAAAAGTTTAAATAAAGTATTAAGATTAAATGAAACATAATTTACTTCAATGAGTAACATATTAAAATTACCCAGAACAAACTTTTTAACATTTGAATGTGGCTACTAGAAAATAAAAAATTATAATATATACATATTCATATATCACTCATTTATTTTTCTATTGAACAGTACTAATATGGGCAAGGAATTACAGATGTTTAGAAATCTTAGCAATTAATTCCAGCATTAAGGGGGTGGGGGCAGGGGCTCCAAAAAGTCTTAATGGAGAAGATGGCATTTGAAGCCAGTGACTTTCTAAAGCTTAGACATATGAGAAGCACACATAAAGCTTCCAAGAAGGACAAACCTGAGT
Organism: Arctocebus calabarensis; assembly: GCA_963573935.1. Classification (NCBI taxonomy): domain Eukaryota; kingdom Metazoa; phylum Chordata; class Mammalia; order Primates; family Lorisidae; genus Arctocebus; species Arctocebus calabarensis. The sequence continues at coordinate 25,157 of CAUYON010032435.1, forward strand.
TTTGACCATATCTATGAGCACTTCAGGACACTTGATGAAGATCTAGCAATACCTCACAATGCTGACCTTAATTGATCACCACTATCTTCAAAGTTTAACTACGTTTTCCTGGGCTCCTAAACTCTTTATGGCAGGTAATTCTCAGAATTCCCTGGAGATTAATACTTATAAGATCTGGGCTACAGTTTCATAGTCTAAAATGCTATACCCCATACATTTTGAATACATAACAGTATCATCACCTTACATTCAGTGACAGCTTACTATGACTTATACAACATGCCAAGGATCCACATAATCATACCATGAGAAAGCTCCCATTACTTTCCCATGTTTATACATGAGCAGACAGTTTTAATTAATTTATTTATTTATTTGGAAGGTGAATGAATGTATCACTGAACGAACACAGTCCCCTCCGGGGCAAAGTGAATGAATGCATCAATAAATGGACACAGTCCATTCATGGAGTTGAGGCCCAGGAAATGCACATGAAACTGACCTAGGCATAGGGAATGGGGGTTCCACGTTTAGACCCAAGTGCAAAGTGAAAGAGATACCCAGGCACAGGTGACTCCTCAGCAGTTGTCCGGCCTTTTTGGCTATTGGAGCCTCTGGTGGGGGTTGGAGGTCCCCCTCCTTGCCAGTCATCGAGCCCGCTGGTTCTTCAGCTGGCTGCCGCAGCACTGACACCACCAAAGAGGAGGCTGCAGGTCCGCCAGCTCCGCTGAGCTGGCCAGGGCTCCAAATGTTCTGCATCAATTCTCCCTCTCCGAGTAGAAACCCCAACTGCTGTTAGGGAAAAGGGGCGAAGACTCGATCTAACTGCTTCCTGCTGAATTGGACGATGATAGAAGGGGGCAGTTAGGGTTTCTCCGGAGTGAGAGTGATACAGGGGTTCATGGCGTGGAACCATCTTTATTGCGTGTAGCTTGATGACATTTCTGGAAAACACAAATCTCATTAGTATAATCAGTAATAGGCAAAGGTAGAGCTGCGTTTGTTCAGAAGCACTTATTCAGTGATGCTAAAAGAAAACCATATTAGGAATTTTTTTTCTTTTTTTTTTTTTTTGCTGTTTCCTGAATAATGACTTCAAACTTTCTTTTGGCTCACAAGTGTAGGTGGTCTGTGATTGGCTGTTTTCACTGTTTTCCTCCATTGAAGATGGAGGGTTCCAGGATTTTACTTGTGAATGATGTATGCAGGAATCGACTCCTATAACTTTAACAGTTGTAGAAGAAGACAAGATAACAGGAAAGGGGACTTCCCAAG
>CAUYON010032436.1:0-29191 GCA_963573935.1 Arctocebus calabarensis
TGGGGCCTCATCCTCAGTATTTTTTTAATTTCTTTTTTTTTTTTTTTTTGAGACAAAGTCTCTTTACCCTAGGTAAAGTGCCATGGTGTCACAGCTCATAGCAACCTCAAACTCTTGGGCTTAAGCAATTCTCTTGCCTCAACTGCCCACTTAGCTGGGACTACAGGCACCCACCACAATGCCTGGCTATTTTTTAAATTGTTGGTTAGCAGGCCTGGGCTGGATGCCAACGCATCAGCCCCAGTACATGTGGCCAACACCCTAACCACTGAACTACTGGCGCTGAGCCACAGTTCACATTTGTGAAAGAAAAATATTTGTTGGTCAAGTGTGGCAGTAGTTACACATACATGTTCTGTCATATTATCTTAGGAAGAAAAAGTCAAGAGGATGAGGAGTAAATTAAAGGCAGGAGTGAAAAATGTCAAGCAGTTGAGAAAAAGAGGCTGGTGTGTTAAAGGATAAAGTTGCCTCCTTTTTTTCTTCACTTAAGTTTCAGAGGAGTAACTGATGACCTTGACTAGTGATGAGAAGTCAATAATATTGATTTCAACACCCATAAGTAATGAAACACAGCGCAAGGCAGGCAGAAAAAAACACAGAGGCGGGTTTATTTTAACTCCACAGTGGCAGATTGATGTTGAATAATTGATGTAATTTTTTTTTTTTTTTTTTTTTTTGAGACAGAGCCTCAAGCTGTCGCCCTGGAGAGAGTGCTATGGCATTGCAGCTCACAGCAACCTCCAATTCCCGGGCTCAAGCGAGTTTCTTGCCTCCGTCTCCCAAGCAGCTGGGACTACAGGCGCCTACCACAACACCCGGCCATTTTTTTGGTTGCAGCCGTCATTATTGTTTGGCGGGCCTGGGCTGGATTTGAACCCACCAGCTTAGGTATGTGTGGCTGGCATCTTAGCCCGCTGAGCCACAGGTGCCAAGCCGATGTAATTTCTTTTATCAGTTTTGACATATACACAATCTGAATTTTTTTTTTTTTTGAGACTGATCCTCAAGCTGTCACCCTGGGTAGAGTGCCGTGGCATCACAGCTTACAGCAACCTCCAACTCCTGGGCTTAAGTGATTCTCTTGCCTCAGCCTCCCAAGTAGCTGGGACTATTGGCACCCACCACAATGCCCAGCTATTTTTTGGTTGTAAGTTGAGCTATAGGCGCCAAGCCCTGAACATGCTTTAAACAAAGTCCCATAACAATAAGAACACTTTGTTTTAATTAGACATTCCCTTTTCAGTTAGGCCAACTTGTTCACATACAAAATGTTTATAAATTCACCTTTTCAAATACTACGCCTTTACACAGAGCAGTTTTGATCTCCTGAAGTCCTATCTTTGTCCCAAAGTTTTCTTCTTAAACTATGAATTATTTAAGGACAAACATTGTTACATTAGGTTTTGTCCTACACAAAATGATTCCTTTTAATGTTCCTTGCCACGAGTTTAATATTCATGACTGTCTTTACATCTCTCTCCTACATACTGGCTCCTTCTTGCTTTAATTTTTTTCTACTTTGAGTAAAAATTGCATCCTCGCTAAATCTTTTCTTTCTAAAGGCCTGAGAATTTAAAGGATTTAGGCCTCTAACCTAAATTTAAGACTTCATCCAAACAATGGAGTAGGGCAGTTGGAAATCACTAAAAGAGATAAACAAAAACATCATCAACCAGTGAGCAGAGAGACTTTAGAGTACACAGGGATTTGTATTTTACCTTCTGTTCTTAAGACAGATAAATGATAGGAAAACAGAGGTTCTGAATAGAGAATAGCTCTAAAGTTATGTAGGACATTGGTTTGTTTACTGTGACAGAGAGACAGTTACCCAATAATCAGCCATCCCAGCATCAGAAAGTAGACCTAGTTCTAAAGCTGGACTATGTCCATTAGACTGAAAGAGTTCCAGAAGGTCAGTGCTGGTTCAGGAATTTCACAGGGTTTGGAAGGTGTGAACACCTGTCTCAAGGAGAGGGCAATGTCACTTCCAGTGTCCTCTACTACAGAGGGCATGGTCCTAGCAGATGCCATTTCCTGAGCCATTTCTTACTCCGGGAACATGCAGTCATAATGAGGGAAGGGCTCGGGCCTGGTGTCTTCTTGCCTGAGCCTCTAGAGTAACTCCATCTCTGACAACCTTTTTACATAATGCTAGCAATCATTTTAAAAGTTGCTTTTGGCTCATGGGGCCTGCTTCTGGACTGGCTTTCTCAAACACTCTATCATCCCCATTCTTGTTATCAAGATCTTAAAAATCTGCTTTAACATTCTGCTTTTGGAGACTAAGGTTCTTTTTAAGCATTTGAGTATCGGTGCTAAGCGGGGGATGAAGTGCATTATGGAGATCAGGAAGGAAAAAGAAGGAGATGGATAAGGCACACATAAAGAGATATATATTACCTGGAAAGCAAAGACAGTGAGAGACATGTAGGAGTAATCGTAATATGCACCAGGCTGAGTGAATTCAGAAAGTCTACTGTTCCATTAGCTTTTCTTGCTGTAGATGTGTATTTCCCTTCCAGATTTTAGCACCCAAGGAATGTGTTCCATGGTTACTGTTCCAGGTGCCAAAGAATGGTTACCGGTATCAAGACAGTGGAACATGTGAGCAGACCAAGTAGATCCAAGTATGCAAAGGGATAAAGTTTATTAAAGGACAGTACACTCCAGAGAAGGAACACATCTACTTTCTCAAGTGGAGATGACCTTGGGTTTAGTAAGATGTTTCCCATTTATGCTGATTTTCTAATTTTAGGTTAACTGGTATGGGGCTAAAATAGTCATGATTTTTCCTGGAAAGGGGAAAAACTTCCAGAATGAAGAGTTCTCCCATTTTTACCTTTGTAATCAATGTCCACAAATTGTCATTGTGACATAACTGGTATAAATTTTACTATGTTATTGAGAATAAATCACTTGAGGCTACTGTCACCTTGCTTGTGTCCATGCTTCAAAGACCCCTTTTTGGGGCCTTGTCCGTATCTCCACATTGTGGCCTCTCTACCTCAGAGACTCATTTTCGCAGAGCAAATACCAGTTCAGTTTTTGGAAGACAGCCCCTTCTGGACAATTTGTTCCTTAAAGATATTATAGTGTCGGCTCGGCGCCTGTGGCTCAGCGGGCTAAGGCGCCAGCCTTGTACACTTGAGCTGGCGGGTTCGAATCCAGCCTGGGCCTGCCAAACAACAATGATGGTTGCAACCAAAAAATGGCCGGGCGTTGTGTCAGGCGCCTGTAGTCCCAGCTACTTGGGGGGAGGCAGAGGCAAGAGACTCGCTTGAGATCAGGAATTGGAGGTTGCTATGAGCGGCAATGCCACAGCACTCTATCCAGGGTGACAATTTGAGGCTCTGTCTCAAAAAAAAAAAAAAAAAGATATTATAGTGTCATCTGCCCCAGTCTCTCCTTGGCTCTACTAACAGGATAAATACAATTTTAAGGCTTTGAGACTCTACAATTTGTAGAGTATTTCTTCCATATCAATTATGATTAGAAAAGCATAAAAAATATTTAGATACTGTCCATCTTCACATATATAGATTTTCCCTATGAAATCTGTTACATCCTAAAATGTGTGAGTACAGGTTATAGTATTTGACACTTTTTTCATATTTGCATGGGTTTTGTTATGAATTTTTCATTTATTGAATGCATTGAGAAGTTAAACATTTGTGAAATTCTTCATACTCATAGAATTTCCCCACAACATGAATTCTATTGTTTACAGGAAACTGTGTCTACTGACATAAAGCTTTGTCACATCTTCATATTGTTACCATTTTTTTTCTGGTATTATTTTGTCTTACGTTTACTAAGGGCTGAAGAACAGTGAAATCCTCTACATTATTCACATTTGTTAGATTTCTCTCCAATATGAATTTTCTTATGTGTAGTAAGGTTTGCGCTCCGGTTAAAGGTTTGAGCTGCACTGTTCACATTATTAAGATTTCTCACCAGTGTGAATTCTTCTATTCTTACTAAGTTACAAACACCAGCTAAAGGTACTTCAACATTCTTCATATTTAGAGCGTTTCTTCCCTGTATGATTTATGTACAATGAGGTTTGGATGTGAGTAAAATGGATTGCCACACTGTTAATATTTATAAGGTTTCTCTCCAGAATGAATTCTTTTATGTCTAGCAATGTTCATACTGATAAAAGGCTTTGCACATTGCTGACATTTGTGGTGTTTCTCCCCAGAATGAATTTTTTGTTGTACAGAAAGGTGTCAGAAGTGGTTAAAAGCTTTGCCACATTTTTCACATTTGTAGGGCTTCTCTCCAGAATGAATTCTTTAGTGTTTAGTAAAGGTTCAATGGCTATTGAATGTCAAAGGCTTTGACATATTATTAACATTTGTAGGGTTTCTCTCCAGAATGAATTCTTTCATGTACAGAAAAATTGGCATTCTGGAGGCTAGGTCTAGTGCCTCAGACCTATAATCCTAGCATTCTGGGAGGCTAAGGCAGTGGATTGCCTGAGCTCACAGGTTTGAGAACAGTCTGAACAAAAGCAAGACCTCATCTATAAAAATAGCCAGATATTGTGGTGGGTATTTATAGTCACAGCTGCTCAAAAGCCTGAGGTAAGAGAATCTCTTGAGCCCAAGAGTTTGAGGTTGCTGGGAGCTATGATGCCAGGGCACTCAACCAAGGGCGACAAAGTAAGACTCTGTCTAAAAAAAAAAAAAAAAAGAAAAAGTGAGACTGTCTCCCAAAAAAAAATTGGAGTTCTGGTTAAGGGTTTTGTCACATTCTTGAACATTTCTAGGGTTTGTCTCCAGAATAAGTTTGGTTTTTGTCACTTTGTCACCCTCGGTAGAGTACCATGGTGTCACAGCTCACAGCAACCTCAAACTCTTGGGCCTAAGCTATTCTCTTGCCCCAGCCTCCCAAGTAGCTGGGACTACAGGCACCGGCTACAACGCCCGGCTATTTTTCATTATTATTGTTGTTGTTGTCATTTTTTAACAGGCTTGGGCAGGGTTTGAACCCACCTGCCTTGGTATATGTGGCTCTTGCCCTAACCACTGAAATGTGGGTGATGAGCCCAGAATGAATTCTTTTATGTCTAGAAAGGAGTGAGCTCCGGTTAAAGGCTTTGCCACATTCTTGACATACGTAGGGTTTCTCTCCAGAATGAATTCTTTTATGTACAGAAAGGAGTGAGTTCCGGTTAAAGGCTTTGCCACATTCATCACATTTGTAGGGTTTCTCTCCAGAATGAATTCTTTGATGTCTAGAAAGGGTTGAGTACTGGGTAAAGGCTTTGCCACATTCTTGACATTTGTAGGGTTTCTCTCCAGAATGAATTCTTTGATGTCTAGATAGGTGTGAGTTCCGGTTAAAGGCTTTGCCACATTCTTGACATTTGTAGGGTTTCTCTCCAGAATGAATTCTTTGATGTCTAGAAAGGCCTGAGGTTTGGTTAAAGGCTTTGCCACATTCTTGACACTTGTAGGGTTTCCCTCCAGAATGAACTCTTTTATGTACAGAAAGTTCTGATTTTCGACTAAAGGCTTTGCCACATTCTTGACATTTGTAGGGTTTCTCTCCAAAATGAATTATTTGATGTCTAGTAAGATGTGAGTATTGGTTGAAGGCTTTGCCACATTCTTCACATTTGTAGGGTTTCTCTCCAGAATGAGCTCTTTGATGCCTAGAAAGTGCTGATTTATGGTTAAAGGCTTTGCCACATTCTTCACATGTGTAGGGTTTCTCTCCAGAATGAGCTCTTTGATGCCTAGAAAGAGCTGATTTATGGTTAAAGGCTTTGCCACATTCTTCACACTTGTAGGGTTTCTCTCCAGAATGAGCTCTTTGATGTCTAGAAAGCGCTGATTTATGGTTAAAGGCTTTGCTACATTCTTGACAGTTATACCGTTTCTCTCCAGAATGAATTCTTTGGTGTACAGAAAGATTTGAGTTCTGGTTGAAGGCTTTGCCACATTCTTGACATTTGTAGGGTTTCTCTCCAGAATGAATTATTTTATGTTTAGAAAGGTGTGAATATTGCTTAAAGGCTTTGTCACATTCTTCACATTTATAAGGTTTCTCTCCAGAATGGGCTCTTTGATGTACAGAAAGTGCTGATTTACGGTTAAAGGCTTTGCCACATTCTTGACATTTGTAGGGTTTCTCTCCAGAATGAATTCTTTTATGTCTAGAAAGGTATGAGTACTGGCAAAAGGCTTTGCCACATTCTTGACATTTGTAGGGTTTCTCTACAGAATGAATTCTTTGATGTCCAGGTAGGTATGAGTACTTCTTGGTAAGCTTGTTCCATTCTTTATAGTTGTAGGATTTTCCTGCAGTATCAATAGTTTTATAGCTACAATATTTTGATCTGTGGCTAAGACATTTGTCATAATTTTCATACTTGTAGAGTTTCTTCACAGTATGAAATTTCTTATGCTTAGATAGACTTGAGCAAGATTTGAAGACTTCACTACCTTCTTTACATTTATACTGTTTTTCTCCAATATGAATTTTCCTATGTTCTGTAATGTGTGAGTATAAGTTAGAGGTTTTCCCATAATTTCCACATTTAAAAGTTTTCTCTACAGTATATACTGTGTTATGTTTATTTAGATTTGACAACTGTCTGAAGACTTTTAAGCATTTACTACATTGGAAGACTTTGCCATGGGTAGCTGTTAAACATTGGTCAAGTCCACTGGAACATACTTTCTGCTCCTTATACTCATACACACTTTCATAGTGTTTTGTTAAGTTTAAATTCTTAGGGCCACAGCTTTGATTTCTTCTCAGGATCACCTCTGGAAATAAAATATTTGTGTCCACCTCTTGCAAATGGTCTTGGGTAGAATGATTACATACAGCTGAAAGAAATTTAAACAATAACAATTTTAGTCAGTGACTTTTTATCAGAATTGAGTAAATATACATTACATGTTTTACCTGCAAAATCATGGCAAGAACATTAGGAAGATGGCATAATACAGTATAAAGACACTAATTATCTTAAACAAATACTCCATGTATACACTGCATTTGGGGGGATTCTACAAACCAGATAAGGATTTGCAGCAGAGCAGGTGACCTTAAGTTATAGAGCCAACATAGATGCTGGGCACATTGGCTCATGTCTGTAATCCTAGAAAGCTGGAAGACTGCAGCAAAGGGATCAATTGAGCACAGGTGTTTGAGATCAATCTGAGCGAGAGTAAGACACCAGGCTGGGCGTGGTAGCTTGGGTGGTGTGGCTCACACCAGTAATCCTAGCACTCTGGGAGGCCAAAGCACGTGGATTATTTGAGCTCAGGAGTTCAAGACAAGCCTGTGCAAGAGACCCTGCCTCTGAAAATATCCAGGTGTTAGGTTGGACATCTCTATTTCCAGCTATTCAGGAGGCTAAGACAAGAGAATCGCTTGAGCACAAGAGTTCTAGGTTGCTGTGAGCTGTGATGCTACAGCACTCTACCGAAGGCGACAAAATGAGACTGTCACAAAGACAAAAAAGAGTGGGCTTGATGCCTATAGCACAGTGGTTATGGGGTCGGCCACATGTACTAAACCCGGTCCAGGCCAGCTAAACAATGGCAACTGTGACAAAAAATAGGCAGGTTTTGTGGCAGGCACCTAGAGTCCCAGCTATTTGGGAAGCTGAGGCAAGAGAATCACTTAAGCCCGAGTGTGAGGTTGCTGTGAGCTGTGACACCACAGCTCTCTACTGAGGGCAACATAATAACACACTATCTCAAAAAAACAAAAAAACAAACAAACAAAAAGAGTGATACCCCAGCTGTACTACAAATTCAAGGATGGTGGCACATGGCTATAGTCCCAGCAATTCATGAGGCTGAAGCAAGAGGATGAGAATATTGAGGATGCTGTGAGGTATGACAACTCAGCATTCTACGCAGGGTGACAGAAACTCAGTCCAAATTAAATAAATTGGTGTGTGCATATATTTACATACACATATATATAAAAAAAATTACAAGGAAAAGTGTAGTAAAAAATAATTTAAAAGGCCAAATAGAACAGAAAGAAAAGTTTGTCATATTTACCCACCAAAGACTTTACTCCATCTTTTTTTTTTTTTTTCCTAGAGACAGAGTCTCACTTTATCGCCCTTGGTAGAGTGCCGTGGCATCACACTGCTCACAGCAACCTCCAACTCCTGGGCTTAGGATTCTCTTGCCTCAGCCTCCCCAGTAGCTGGGACTACAGGCGCCTGCCACAACGCCCGGCTATTTTTCTGTTTTGCAGTTCGGCTGAGGCTGGGTTTGAACCTGCCACCTTCGGCATATGGGGGCGGAGCCCTACTCGCTGAGCCACAGGTGCCGCCCACTTTACCCCATCTTTGACAGCATGGTGCATATCCAAGTAAAATTATAAACTTCAGCTTTGTCCCCAAAAGAAAAATAGCATCATCAGGTTTAATCCTTCTTGTTTCAGGCCTTTCCAAAAAGAGGTTGGTGTCTCCCATGAATGAGGGTGATGAAAGAAATAGTGCTTTAGTTTCAGAGGTGCTGAAACCAAAGAGAAAATATCATTACAGCAGCAGAGAGACTCCAATACAATACAGACAGATTTCAGGTTTAGCAAGTGATGACAAGCTCTTAAGAGGAAATATGGGAAATTGCTTCAACTAAAAAAAAAAAACCCCAAGGGCAGTGGCTGTGGCTCATCGAGTAGGGCACTGGCTTCAAATACTGAAGGTGGCGGGTTCAAACCCAGCCTCAGCCAAACTGCAAAACAGAAAAATAGCTGGGTGTTGTGGTGGGCACTTGTAGTCTCAGCTACTCCAGAGCCTGAGGCAAGAGAATCGCCTAAGCCCAGGAGCTGGAGGTTGCTGAGAGCTGTGTGATGCCACGGGCGCTGTTCCGAGGGCAATAAGGTGAGACTCTGTCTACAAACCGCCCCCCCCCCAAAACTGGCACAATTCTACAGGCAAAACACTGCCCCAATGTAATGGTCCTCAGTTTCTTAGTACAGTGTGTGTCAGAGTGTTGCAGGATAAAGCCATATCATAAAGTTTGTAAAAGGTGATTTTTCTAATCCTCAAAAATAAATGAATGATTGTAACGCGTACAAAATATTAGGATGGGCTCGGCGCCTGTGGCTCAAAGGGCTAAGGGGCCAGCCATGTACACCTGAGCTGGGGGGTTCGAATCCAGCCTGGGCCCGCCAAACAACAATGATGTCTACAACCAAAAAATGGCCAGGTGTTGTGGTGGGCGCCTGTAGTCCCAGCTACTTGAGAGGCAGAGGCAGGAGACTTGCTCAAGGCCAAGAATTGGAGTTTGCTGTGAGCTGTGATGCCACAGCATTCTATCCAGGGTAACAGCTTGAGGCTTTCTCCCAAAAAAAAAAAAAAAAAAATTAGGATGACATAACCCAAAGAAACAAAAGAAATCATGTGGAATCATCCATTAAAAAAAAAAAAAGGACATGTGGGTGGCGCGGCCGGCGGAGCCGGGAGGCGGGGAAGCTGTGGCCGTGTGAGCTTGAGGAGCCGCCACCCCTGCCTCCTTCTCCTGGGCTCCAGGGTCTTGGGCCGCGCACGGCCTTGGAAGAGACTTTGCCTGCCCTTCCTCCCCCTCAAAAAAAAAAGACATCTACATTATTTGAAAACTTTATCTATATAATGCTAAATGGGTGAAATTGGTATGATATAGACAACTAAGTAAAATCAGAAAAATGAAGATATCAAAAAAAAAAAAAAAACATAAGCACAAATTCTGAAGTTGAAGAACACAATGAAGCCCCAGCCAGCTAGCGTCCGCTGCGCCTCTCAGCCCAGACTTCAGTAGACCTCACCAAAAGCCATCTCAGACAGAGCGCCATGGAAACCATGATGTTCATGTTTCACAAATTGCCGGGGATAAAGGCTACTTAACAAAGGAGGATCTCAGGGTGCTCATGGAGAAGGAGTTCCTAGGATTTTTGGAAAAATCAAAAAGACCTCTGGCCTTAGACAAAATAATGAAGGACCTGGACCACTGCCGAGATGGCAAGTGGGCTTCCAGAGCTTCTTTTCCCTAATTGCGGGCCTCGCCATTGCATGCAATGACTATTTTGTAGTACACATGAAGCAGAAGGGAAAGTAGGCAGAACCAAGCAATTACTGTGCTCTGAAAAGTGTTCTCTCAAACATCTGCCCCATGGCTTCTCCCTATATAAGGATTTCATGAGCAGATCAGGATCCTTAAAATATATACAAATAAAATCCAACTCCCATTTGTCAAGCAGAGAAGAAAAAGTTAATTAAATGCCAGATGAGTTTTTGTTTTTTACATTGTTTGCATCCCCTTGCCCTCAATAAACATAATCCTTTTTTTAGTTCAAAAAAAAAAAAAAAAACCCCACAATGAAAATGACTGAGCAGTCTCAAATGTAAGAAAGAAGATAGAAAATATCAAGAAGCTCACCATACTTCAGCTAGGAGAAACACAAAAAGACCCATAAAAGACTTGAAAGTCATATACAAGAAGAGAATCTTGAAAGCGGGAAATGAAAATAGATGTGTCATCTCTAAGCAGGCTCCTGTGAGATTATTAGGGGATCAATCAACACAAACCTTCCACGTCAAAAAAGAGTTTGGTGGCTCGGCACCTGTGGCTCAATGGATTAGGGCATCAGCCATGTACACCTGAGCTGGCAGGTTCGAATCCAGCCCGGGCCTGCCAAACAACAACGACGGCTGCAACCAAACAATGGGCGGATGTTGTGGTGGGTGCCGGTCACCCCAGCTACTTGGGAGGCAGAGGCAAGAGACTCACTTGAGCCCAGGAATTGGAGGTTGCTGTGAGCTGTGATGCCACCGCACTCTATCCAGGGTGACAGCTTGAGGCTCTGTCTCAAAAAAAAAAAAAAGAAAAGAGTTTGGTGATGTAGTCTACCAAAAGAAGAAAAACATCAAAGAACATGTATGATATCCAGCAAAACTGCCCTTTTAAATGAATTTAAAAAATGTTTATCAAATGTTTATCTATCAATAGATGCTGAAAGCTGCCACACAAGATACGTCAAAGGAAGCTCCTTTCATTGACAATGAAATGATGCTAGATAACAACACTAAATTATGTAAAAATAAATAACTCTGGGAAAAATATGTATACCTACATGAAATTCTGTATTGTTATAATGGTGCACAGAAGACTTTGAATCATGCTTGAGAATTCAAAGATAAAAAGAGAGAAGTTAGCACTAAACCTCTGGTAATGGGTTTAGGTGTACAATATAACAAAATGTTATTATAACAAAATTGCTCATGTCAATAACAAAACTGCCACAGATGTAAAGAGAAAAACTTTTTTTCTTATCTTTCTTTATAAGAAAAACTTTTAAAAATAAAAAATAATAATGACTGTGGTTGCCAGTTTAAAATATATTTTAAAAATGTGTAATTGCCATGGTAACAACAATAAAAATAATTATAAATACACACTGAAATAAAAAACAATCAAAGCTTGTTACCACAAAAATAAGTGAGACACAAAGGAAGATGGGGGCAATAGATTCAAGAATCATAGAAAACAGGCAATAAATTGTCAACAGTAAGTCCTCTTTCAAAAATTATGTCAATATTCATGAACTAAACTGCATTCAAATGACAGACATTAAAAAAGACAGGGTTTTAAAAAATAAAAAATAAACACCCAACTACATACTATCGAAATGATACTCACCTTACATGTAATGACAAAAAAAAAAAAAAAAAAAATTTGCAGGACAAGGCCAGGTGCCGTGGCTCCTGCCTGTAATTCTAGCACTCTGGGAGGCTAAGGCAGGTAGATTGCTTGAGCTCATGAGTTTGAGACTGAGTTCAAGAGTTCAAGACCAGCCTGAACAAGAGTGAGGACCCCTCCCCACCCTCCACCCACATCTCTACTAAAAATAGAAAAACTGAGGCAACAGGATTACTTGAGCCCAAGTTGAAGGTTGCTGTGGGCTATGACACCACGGCATTGTTACCCAGGGCAACAGCTTGAGACTCTGTCTCCAAAAAAGTTTAAAGGACAGAAAAATATTTGGGCCAGGTGCAATGGCTCACTCCTGTAATCCTAGCACTTGGAAGGCTGAGGGAGGTGGAATGCCTGAGCTCACAAGTTCAAGACCAGCCTGAGCCAACGTGAGACTCTGTCTCTATTAAATAGCTGGGCGTTGTGGCGGTTGTCTGTAATCTTAGCTACTTAGTAGGCTGAGGCAAGAGGATCACTTGAACCCATGAGTTTGAGGTTACTGTAAGCTAAGATTCCATAGCACTCTACCAAGTGACAAATTGAGATTCTGTCTCCAAAAAAAAAAAAAAAAATTTTTTTTTGAGTCTAATATTAATCAAATGAGATGAAGAAAAATTATAATAAGGTTATAGTGTGTGTGTAAGTATATATACACATGTGTAGAAACAGAGTATCACACTATTACCCAGGCTAGTGTACCATGGCATCAGCCTAGCTCACAGCAACCTAAAACTCCTGAGTTCAAGCAATCCTCTTAAATCAGCCTTCTGAATAGCTAGAACTACTGGTGCTTATAATAATGTTCAGGTAATTTTATCTTCTACATATATTTTGAGGCAAAACTGGTCTTATTGCATAAAATAGACTTTAAGTCAAAATTGCCACAAAAGGTAAAGAACATAAAATAATAATATAATGGCTTATTCGTTAAAAACGTATAATTCATTTTTATTATTTTCCACATATATAAAATACATAATGAAACAAAATGTAGGACAGAGATATAACTCTCATGTATATGGTCAAATAAAGAGCTATTTACACACCTTATGTATTATGCAGCATTACTCACATAATTCATTAGGTGAAAGAAATCCACATCTGCCTCAAAGAATAAATGCAGAAATATAATTTAGGATATTAAAATGATAGCATATTAATTGCTCAGCTTCTAAAAATCAGGAAATCTTCTAACATCTCTAATAAAGTTAAATTTTAACATTATGATAGATGAAATAATACAGGTCCTCTCCTAAACTAGATACATTTGAGTCCAATTATATAAAATAATGAAAGTAATGCTTGGCATAATGGCTCTTGCCTATAATCCTAGCACTCTAGGAGTCTGAGTCAGGTGGACTGCATTAGCTCAGGAGTTCAAGACCAGTCTGAACAAGAGTAAGACCCTGTCTCTAAAAATACTCAGGCATTGTGGTGGGTGCCTGTAGTTTCAGCTATTCAGGAGACTGAGGAAAAGGATTGCTTGAGTCCAAGAAACTGAGGTTGCTGTGAGCTAGAACACTGTGACACTACCAAAGAGACTCTGAGACTCTTTGTCAAAAAAAAAAAAAAAAAAGAAAGAAAGGGCGGCACCTGTGGCTCAGTGAGTAGGGTGCCGGCCCCATATGCCCGAGGTGGTGGGTTCATACTCAGCCCCAGCCAAAAAGTGCAAAAAAAAAAAAAAAAAAAAAAAAAAGCAGTTAAATTTGCAGAAATAAAAGAAAAATAGAGTATTGTTTGTAAAGGAGCAGAGAATGGCCAAAAAGGATAGCAGTTTCACATATATTCAGTTTCAGTATTGCAAAATAAAAATGTTCTAGAGGTGTATTTTGCATAACAATGTCAATATACTTAACTATGTAATTAAAATATTAAAAATTATGGAAAGAAAACAAAAAAAAGAAAATAGTGACTAATTCTCAGGTAAATTAGATTCAATTCTGACCAAAGTACATTACTTAAACATTAATTTTTAATTCAACTTGTCAATATGTTGTTTAGGATATTGCTTCCTCATTTATAAGTGAAATATGTTTGTTATTTCCCTTTATAACAA
This sequence comes from Arctocebus calabarensis, assembly GCA_963573935.1. Taxonomy (NCBI): domain Eukaryota; kingdom Metazoa; phylum Chordata; class Mammalia; order Primates; family Lorisidae; genus Arctocebus; species Arctocebus calabarensis. The sequence goes on from CAUYON010032436.1 coordinate 13,774, forward strand.
TATATTTTCTCCAATTTCAATATCAGGTGTATCCAGATTAAGTAGAATAATTTTGAAATATTTCTTCTTTTTCTATTGTCCATAAGATTTGGCATGATATGTTTTTTGAAACTGTCTTTTACTTTTATTTATATAATATTAGTTGCCTATTTTTTGAGACTTTGGGAAAAAAAATAAGAAGTTAACTGATGACTTCATACTGAGCCTCAGAGTTAAAGCATTCTAAATAGACACACTCTTATTTGACAATGTGAACGTTACTTTCTTGGCATTATTATTAGTAATATTGCTTAATATTTTGATATAGTAATCGTCTGATTTCTTTTCTGAATGTATTTATCTTCCTTCATTCTTCACGAAGTTTTTGTCTCTAGTCCTTATCTTAAACATTGTTATTGTTATTAAATTTTAAGCCTTTTTAATTCTGTGAAGGCAAAAAGTGGAAACCTAATAAACACATGTATATGTAAAAATAAAAAATAAAAAATTGCCAAATTTATGTGTTTTTATTTATTTTTTAAGAAAGAGTGTCACTTTGTCACTTTCAGTAGAGTGCCACAGCATCATAGCTTATAGCAGGGGTCCTCAAACTACAGCCAGCGGGCCACATTGGCCCGCCGAGGACATTTATCTGGCCCGCGGGGTGTTTTTGCCTCCGCTGCCTGTCCTGTTTAGCAGCGGACTCATCCCAGGGTGCAAAATCTGTTAGCGGAAAACCATTGGTTGCATTCCCAAACAGAACATGTGTGAATTCACTGGAAAAGTTGCAAAAGGAGTTCCAATTTAGATTTAAAGAGCTTCATCTCCAAGAACAGGACATACAGCTTTTCCATAACCCATTTTCTATCGACATTGAAAACATAGAGGTCAATCCCTGAAGTTGCCACCCCGGCCTCCGACACCACCTCGGGGCCGGCATCTCCTGTAGGCGGGAGCCAGGTGCTGCAGGGTGCGGCAGGGGCGGCCAAGTGCTCTTGTGGCTCCAGCTTTCCGGCTTCTCCATGGGACTGGCCTGCAGTGCCCAGATGCTCTAAGAACGTTTCCACTGTTGTTCAGAGGACACACGCAGTGGGATTCAGAATTCCTGCAGAATTGCCTTTCTGAGAAGCTGGAAATATTTCTTTAAATTCTGTCTCTTAGTTTTTCAAAGAAATATCAAGAAACCATCAACATTAGTAATGAAGAGTTTGACTGCCACTTGCTTGATAAAGGTTTTACTGCCAAGGACATTCTGGATCAAAAAATCAATGAAGTTTCCTCTTCTGATGGTAAGGATGCCTTCTATGTACAGACCTCAGGGGTGTTCTGAAGAAACACCGAAGATGGCTAAAAGCTCTTCCTCGTGTCACTCCCTTTTATGCAGTCAAATGTAATGACAGTAGAGCCATTGTGAAGACCCTCACTGCCATTGGGACAGGATTTGACTTGTGCTAGCAAGACTGAAATACAATTGGTACAAAGTCTCAGGGTGCCTCCGGAGAGGATTATCTATGCAAATCCTTGTAAACAAGTGTGTCAAATCAAGTATGCCGCCAATAATGGGGTCCAGATGATGACTTTTTTTTTTTGAGACGGAGCCTCAAGCTGTCCCCGTGGGTAGAGTGCTGTGGCATCACAGCTTACAGCAACCTCCTATTCCTGGGCTGAAGTGATTCTCCTGCATCCACCTCCCAAGTAGCTTGGACTACAGGTGCCCACCATAACGCCCAGCCATTTTTTTTTTTTTTTTTTTTTTTTTGCAGCCATCATTGTTGTTTGGCAGGCCCAGGCTGGATTCAAACCCGCCAGCTTAGGTGTACGTGGCTGGCGCCTTAGCCTGTTGAGCCACAGGGCCCGAGCCCAGATGATGACTTTTGACAGACAGTAAAGTCGAGTTGATGAAAGTTGCAAGAGCACATCTAAAAGCCAAGTTGGGTTTGAGGATTGCCACTGATGATGCTGAATCAGTCTGTCAACTCAGTGTTAAATTTGGTGCCACCCTCAAAACCAGCAGACTTCTTTTGAAATGGGCAAAAGAGCTAAATATTGGTGTCAGCTTCCACGTACTGACCCTGAGACCTTCGTGCAGGCAATCTCTGATGCCCGCTGTCTTTGACATGGGAGCTGAGGTTGGTTTCAGCATGTACCTGCTTGATTTGGTGGTGGCTTTCCTGAATCTGAGGATGTGAAGCTTAAATTTGAAGAGATCACTGGTGAAATCAACCCAGCAATGGACAAGTACTTTCCATCAGACTCTGGAGTGAGAATCATAGCTGAGCCAGGCAGATATTATGTTGCATCAGCCTTCACACTTGCAGTTAATATCATTGCCAAAAAAAATTGTATTAAAGGAACAGATAGGCTCTGATGATGATGATGATGAGTCCATTGAATAAACCTTTATGTATTACATCAATGATGGAGTATATGGATCGTTTAATTGCATCCTTTATGATCATGCTCATGTAAAGCCTCTTCTGCAAAAGAGACCTAAACCGGATGAGAAGTATTATTCATCCAGCATATGGGGACCAACATGCGATGGCCTTCCTTACTGGATAGTTGAGCACTGTGACCTGCCAGAAATGCATGTGGGTGTCTTTGAAAATATGGGTGTTTACATGGTAGCAGCTGCTTCTACTTTCAAGGGATTCCAGAGGCTGACTATCTACTATGTGATGTCAGGACTGATTTGGCAACTTGCGCAGCAAATCCAGAACCCCGACTACCTACCCAAAGAGGAAGAGCAGGATGTTGGCATTCTGCCCATGTCTTGTGCTTGGGAAAGTGGAATGAAACGTCACCCAGCAACTTGTGCTTCAGCTAGTATTAATGTGTAGATATCATTCTGTAGCTGTTAACTGCAAGTTTAGCTCAAATTTAGGGATTTGGGGGGACCATTTAACTTAATTATTGCTAGTTTTGAAATGTCTTTGTAAGAGTAGGGTTGGCATAGATGCAGAAATATGTAAGATTAGGAGACAGGGTCACACTTATCTGTGTTCCTATGGAAACTATTTGAATATTTGTTTTATATGGATTTTTATTCACTTTTCAGACATGCTAAGAAAGAGCACCCCTCTGCTGCTTAGCAAGCATTTGTAGCTTGTACAGTGGCAGAATGGGCCAAAAGCTTAGTATTGTGACCTGTTTTCAGAATAAAGTATCTTGAAATAAAAAAAAAAAAAGAAAGAAAGAAAATGTGGATACAATTTACCAAATGGAACTGGCTGAACTGCAGAATTGTGACTCTCTGAAAGACGCATTCAAGTCAAGCAGCCTTCCTAATGTCTATGCATCTCTCCCCTCTGAGACATATCCTAATCTCAGGAACCATACACTCAAAATGGCAACCATCTTTGGTAGCACTTGTGTCTGTGAACAGACTTTTTCCAGAATGAAACATTTGAAATCTCCAACCAAATCTAGACTAACTGATGCACACTTGGATCACTTGTTATGACTAGCAATGACAAATATAGAACCGGACATTGACCATCTCATTAGCCAAAAGAAAGTCCATAGTTCCCATTGAAATACTGGTAAGTTTGTTGATTTAACTTTATTTGTTCTTCATTTAAAATATTGTATTTGTTCCTGTTTTGTTTTGTTTTTTTACTTCAAAATAAGATATGTGCAGTGTGCATAGGAATTTGTTCATAGTTTTTTTTTTTTTTTAAAGTATAGTCTGGGCCACCAACAGTCTGAGGGACACTGAACTGGCCCCCTGTTTAAAATGTTTGAGGACCCCTGTGGTAGAGCTTCTCACTCCTATGCAATGATAATTAGCCAAACAGGAAACAACACAAAATAAAAAGATTAGGAAAATAGGAACTATAGAAAACCAGGCTTAGTGACAGTTAAATCCATTTATACCAATATTGAAGTCTAAAGAACTCAAGTAATTATAGTTATATAATCTAATATGAATATTATACTTTTGGAAATGTCAAAATGACAATATAATTAAAAGTAGAGGCTAAAAGAGCAAATGTGGGAGGAAGTATGAGTGATATTTTCCTCATATTTCTTAGCAAGGAGTCAAATATTTTTCATACTTAAAATACATAGTTAAAAATAACTCTTTTTAGATGCATAAGTGCTCAACATTTTTTTCTGCCATGTGCAATTTCTCAGTTACTGTTACTGGATGTGCTCTACAAAGAGAAGGAAGTAAAAGATAAAAAAGAAATGATCAGATCAGGAAACAAGAGACATGCCATGGAGAATTGTCATCTATGACTCACAAGGCTTCATGCCCCAATGGTAGGATAAGTTTTTATATTCTCAGTCTCATCTCCCCAGATGTGGAAGGCAGAATGTATACTTCTCTAGCTCCCTTGAAGCTAGAGGCACATGGCCAAGCTACTGAACAGAGTTTTCCTTCCTGTGGATCTTCAATATCAAAGCAAGAGCAAGACATGTAACAAAACCTGTCTCTATTTAGTTTTGTTTCTTTTTGTTTGTTTGTTTTGTTTTTGTTTGGTGGAGGAAGTCTGTTTCTTGGGGTTTCTACACCAGGAAAATGTATAAGATTTTCTTCCTGGGTTTTCTAGCACCGGAAAAGATGATGTGGGTCAGGGGTCAGGGTTCCCCAACCCAGTGGTCCTGATTCAATTACTCAGCTGAGCTAGAAAGCTCAACTGAGGCATAGCGGTAATTAAAGGCCAAAATGAAGGGAAACAGAAAATAAACCTGGAGCAGCACAGGCAGTAAATACTGAACAAAAGTAACCTGCACAACTTTCAGTATACCAAAGAGAAATTTTATTTAAGAACAAGGGAAAGTTGAGACCACTTCTAAAAAGAGTTAGAAGTGGTTGGGTTCCTATTATGAAAAAGGTGAGAGAGACCTGGTTGTGCTATTATTGTTATTTGTTTTGCTTTGTTTTAGAGTGGATGGCAAAATATATGTCCTGATTTTAATAATACTTGTTATCAACTCATGTGTCTGGCTCCTCAGAGATTAATGACATCAGTGGGAGTCCACTGTTAGTCATGCTGGAGCTTTAATATGGTTCTGCATATTTTTCATTGAATATTACCCATGAACTAGTCCTTCACCTCTCCCATCTATTCTCTAATATAATTTAGGATACTGGAAATTTTTGCAGGAAAAAGACCCCTAAATTCTGTTGTTCTCAGCTACAAAGCTGTCCTTAGAAGGTATATCTGGCATGAAGACAGGTATACGTGTGTGCAAAGCTTTAGCAACTTTAAGTGTCACTTCATTTGCCTTTTCTTCAAAATCAAGTAACGTGAAACTTATTTTTAAGTTTAAAATACTTTGCATGATACTATTTCATTGGCTGTCCGTTGCTGTTTTTTAGGCTGAGTGTGGGTAAAGGGAGTCTATGCTGATGTCTATCAAAACTAAAGAAGGATGGGTGGTGAGTAAATTTTTGTTATCTTTTCTGTAACTTTCCATTTGACTTCTCCTTTTTTGGCTTTTTAAACACATTAGTGGGCATTTTTATAAAGGGAATAAAAGAATTATACTAAACATTTATGTACATGAACAGCTTCATTCAAAATATTCATTACACACGTAAGAAAACTTCTCCCTGGGTGAGCAATTCATCATATGTAAGTGTGTGTTTACATGTGTATGAGTATGCTTGCCAGTCACTTAGGGAACTAGTTTGCTGTTTAACTAATTTTTTTCTGTTCCTTAGTCTGGATTCATACTGCATTTACATATCTGAATAGAAATTGAGGAATGTAGAGGTCATAATTTCACATGACTCTTTCTCATCGCAACACATATTAAAACTTGTGTACACATATATATTTGGGGGACATATGTGGCATTTGCAAAAGAAAATAGTAGATAATTTTGCATTCATTATTCTACTATGCCAAAGCTTTCCTCTTCATAAAGAAACTAGAGAAAAGAGAAAACACACACACATTTTTTTTTCAGATCCAAACATCATGACTATCTATAGAGGCTTATCTCCCGTAGCAATATGCAATGCTAAGTGCTCCATATCCAAGAACAAACTGAGAGACTGCACTTTACATAATTATGCAAATAGGTCTTTTTTACAAAAGTAAAAAACAGAAATGACAATATGCTGATATGGCAGCAGCATTGAATATGATAAGTATTATTAAGAACGAAGTGTTTGTTCATGCCCAGAGCCTTTTTTGTACCTACTGTTTTTTCATGGCACACATACCTCCAAAGGAAATACTCAGAAAAGAAAAGCCCCCAAATTACCATAAGTAATACTTGTTTGTCTTAAAATCCTTTACACTCCCCTGGAATAAAAATGATATGTAGTATATGGTATTACAATTAACATAAATGTTGTAAGAAATGATGCTTTTGGGCAGCGCCCATGGCCCAAAGGAGTAGGGCGCTGGCCCCATGTACCACAGGTGGTGGGTTCAAACCCAGCCACAGCCAAAAACTGCAAATAAAAAAAAAAAAGAAAGAAAGAAATGATGCCTTGATTGCTATTTGCTACATATTCTAGCTAATGAGCCAGAGTTACATGGTGTATATATGTGGTATATGTCAACTTATTATTAGTGTAGTGGCTTTCACTAACCTTAACTGAAAATCTGCATTAAATGATCTACCCCATTGTATAGAATACAGCACAGGGATATATAACAAAAATTAATATTTGATGTGGTGAATAATTTAGATTATTTTCCAAGAAAATGTTATTAAAATAAATTTTCAAATGGAGCTAGGTCTTGTACATCCTAGATAAGTGGTCTCTATGAGCTCTTTTCTCAGCCTTATGAACGTGATGTTTAATTATGAATCAAGTTCTGTCTTCAGCTCCTTGACCAACGTGGATTATGCTTTTCATTTTCTTCTATGAAGTCATGTGGAGCTGGGGTAATAACATAGATAAAAATTTGATATTATTCATCTGCCTAAATTCTCTGCAGAACATCAAACATGAGAAAGAGGTAGGGAGGAGAGGCCTTCAGAATACTTTGAATTCAAGTCAAAAGAGAAGTTCAATTTTCACTACTCTAAAACAAACTCAATTCATTCTGAAAAAAAATTCAAGAACCAGAGATAATATTCTTTTGTAAGATAAGGTTCATGACAAAAAAAGTAACCAAAACCCAAAAATGAAGCTGTACTTTCCTTCTAGCATTCATAAGTCAAAGCATAGCTGAAGATAGTATTTGCATAATGACAGCTGGAGATCACCTGCCATCTCTCTGAAAAAGAGAGTGGTACGGGCAAAGGGAAGTGAGAAATGATAATATAATATGACATAATATAATATAATACTACATGGTAGCTTGCTTATTCTAGGTCAAGGGAAAAACATATTATTTCAAAAAGTACGAATTTCTGATTTTAACTAATAATAAAAAAAGTAATTTACCTTTTTTTCCCCCAGAAGTAGGCAATCTTGTGTGAATGAAGGATTTAGAACAGTAGTAAGAAAATGTGCTAATTCCCTTTTTCCCGCTGACTATGCATTTTTTGGTATCTTGGAGTTTTCATTCTACATCTACAAAATGAAGTGGTTCTGTGGAAACCAAAAGTAGCATGATTATAAGGGTTTCTGAATTATTTAGGTTATGAAGTATGAAATGTCCATTTTCCTTAAGTATGAAGTTTGACAGTTGGTAGAGATGACACTTGACTTTAACATTTTCTGTTTTATTTTCATTGTGAAGATAGAGCCTCATTCTTTCACATGCATGTTTTGGCTTTTGATTATCTTTCAATTTTTTTTTTTGTAGAGCAACTTGTGAAATCCCAGGTAAGTCAAAAATCCGTGTTATTTTTGAATATGAATTCCACTGTGGAACCAATGCAGTGGCAACAGCTTGAAATATTGACAAAATATTTGTGAATGATGTAGATAATGAATACACAGTTCATTGCTGGTATGAGATATTCCATTCTGGTGATTTTAATCTTGAAAATGAGCCATGTGGGTGAATAATGATGAGCTGAAAGCTGTAGTGGAAGAGAATCCATCTCAACCTATGTCTGAATTCACAGCAAGGTTAGATGTTACTATTTCAACAGTACTGGACCATCTGAAACAAATTGGCAAGGTAAAGGAGATGGACGGATGTGTTTCACATGAATTAAACAAGCATCAGAAGAGAAATAGTCTCAAAACTTGCTTTCCTTTCCTATCAAGACAAAAAGGTAAACCCCTCCTACACCATATTGTTATGTGTGATGAAAAATGGATTCTTTCTGAAAATCACAAGTGTTTGGCACAATGGTTGGGTAAAGATGAAGTGACAAACACAGTCCAAAACTGAATATTCATCTAAAAACAGGCTAATATTGTCTGTTCAAGAAACCTGGTAAGTCAGTTACAGTGGATGTCTACTGCAGCCAATTGGTGGACACAAGGAAGATGCGTGTGATTAAGCAATTGGAACTGGTCAACAAGGACAGGCCAATCCTCTGACAAGATAACACCTGAACATGCGTCCCACAAATGACACTGCTCAAACTGCAGAAGCTGGACTTAGAAACTCTGTCATCCACAGCATTTAACAGACCTTGCATCAAATGTTGACCACTTCTTCCAGGCGTTGGACCACTTTTTGTGAGGAAAAATATCCAATTCTCAACAAGCTGTCGGGAATGGCTTTTGTAATTTCATCACCACTTGCTCTCCAGACTTTTCAGCTGGCATATACCAGCCTACTATTGATTTAGCAAGTGTGTAGATAATTCAGGCACATATTTTGATTAGTTGTACTGCTTCATGTTTGAAATATAATAAACTACACTTTTGATTCAAAATCAAACATTTCATAATTGATGACCTAAATATTTTTTCCATTTTTTTAATTTTTAATTTTTTTTATTAAATCATAGCTGTGTACATTAATGCAATCATGGGGTACAATGTGTGGGTTTTACATACAATTTGAAATATTTTCATCGAACTGGTTAACATAGCTTTCATGGCGTTTTCTTAGTTATTATGTTCAGACATTTATATTCTACATTTAGTAAGTTTTACCTGTACCCTTCTAAGATGCACCATAGGTTTTGCTCTCCTCACATTTTTGGGTCTACTCATCATTCTGCCATTCTTATATTGTTTTAGTTTTATAAACCCAGTTATTATTATTTTATAATACTTTTTGAAGTGAAATTTATATGTAGTATACTTTGAAATCTACAAATGTTACCTGCACAATTTTGAGAAACACAGCTGCATAGCCTCATGCCTCTCAGCATGTAGAATATTATGTATCATTACATAGGTCTTCTGTAGACTTATTTAGTTAATCATTAGTCCCCAAGGCAACCACTTATCTTATTTTTTTTTAAGTGGAATAGTTTTACCTCTTCTAGAATTTTCTATAATAGAAATTAAAAAGTACATATTCTGTTGTGTACCTTTCTTTCACTCATCACAATCTCTGGGAGGATTCATCCATGATATGTGTACCAGTACTTTATTCTTTTTATTGGTGAAGAGAATAGTCCATTGTGTTAATTGATTGCATTTTCCTATTTAGATTATTTGGGCTGTGTCCATTATTTTGGCTTTAATTAGTAAAGTGTGTACATTTTTGTACCCATTTTTATTTCCATTTCCCTTGGCTGTCTACCTAGAAGTATAAATAATTGTTTAAAGGATAGGCATATGTTCAATTTTAAAATAATCTGTCAAAACGTTTCTCCAAGGGGTTGTAATATTTTACATTGCTAAGAAGAATGCATGAGAGTTCCATATCTCCAACATTTGATATTGTCAGTTGGGTCTTTTTTATTGCATATAATTTGTACCAAATAAAATTCAACCTATAAATTCGATGAGTTTGGAAGCTGCAAAGTATTATGTAACCACCACCACAATCAAGATATGGAACATTTCTGTCACTCAGTGAAGTACCTTGAAGTACCTTGAGTGAGTATCTTGAGTAGTAAATCCTTCCTAACCCTCAGACTCTGGAAATCACTGATAAATTTTTAGCTCCTATATTTTTATCTTTTCCAGAATATCATGTAAATGGAATCATACAGTATGTAGACTTTTGTGTCTGGCTTCTTTCATTGAGGAAAAGGCAGCTGCAGTTCTCCCAGATCAGTATATTTGTCAACAGTGTGTCCTTTAAATTTGTTGAGTGGCTTTTTGTGTATTAGTTACTCAATCACCTTTTGAAGGACATTTGCATTGTATTTGGTATTTACCAATTATGAGTAAAGCAACCAGAAACATGTACATACAGGACTTTATGAAAACATAAGCTTTTATTTTTCTTGGATAAATGCCTAGGACTTGATCATAGGTTGTGTGGTAAGCATATGTTTAACTATATGAGAAATTGCCAAACCGCTTTCCAAAGTGAATATACCATTTTACATTCCCACCAAAAATGTGTGAGGGTTCCAATTGGCCTACAACTACTTCATCATCACCACTTGGCATAGTCATTTTAATTATTGAAAAAAAATTTAGCTCTTTAAGCAAGTATGTAGAGTTATTTCTTTATGGTTTCAGTATCATTTTTCTAATGACTAATGTTGACTATTTTTTCATGTTTTAATTTCTATAGGCATGTTCTCTTTGGTAACATATATGTTTAACTCTGTTACCCAGTTTTTATTGCACTTTTGTTTTCTTTACATATTCTGGATCCAAGTCCATCAAATATTTTAACTCAGTCTGTGATTAAAACTCTTGGTATCTTAACAGTATTGTTTGTGAAGCAGATGTTTTTAATTCTGTTAGTGTTCAATGATCAGTTTTTCCTTTTATGGATTTTTCTTTTATTTTTTCATTTTGTTTTTATCCTATCTAAGAATTTTTTGCCTAACTAAAGTCATTGAAATTTTCTCTTTTGTTTTCTTCTAAGAGTTTTATATTTTTAGGTTGGATTTATGTTTTGATCTAGTTTACTATTTTTTCAATAAGACAGGAGGTATAGATTAATATTCTATTTGTTTCATATAAATATATGCAACTGTTCCATCATCATTTGTTGAAAATACTAGCCTTTTTCTATGAATTGCCTCAACAATCAACTGGCCATATATGTAAGAGCCTATTTCTAGACTTTGTATTCTGTTTCAGTTCCATATGTGTGTTTATTCTTTCATTAATGGATCTGAAGAGACAGCAATACAATAATAGTAGGAGACTTCAGTACCCTACTTTCAATCATGGATTTAAAATCCAGACAGAAAATTAGCAAAGAATTGACTTGAGCACCACTATAGATGAAATGGATTTAACAGACATACACAAAACTTTTTATCCAAAAGCAGCAGAATATATATCCTTCTCAAGTGCACACAGAATATTCTCCAGTATAGATCATATGTTAGGTCACAAAACAAATCTTAAAAAAATGTAAGAATATCTGGCCTGGCGCCTGTAGCTCAAGCAGCTAAGGCACCAGCCACATGCCCCATGCCCACCAAACAACAATGATGGCTATAACCCAAAAATAGCCAGGCATTGTGGCAGGCACCTGTAGTCCCAGCTACTTGGGAGGCAGATGCAGGAGAATTGTTTGAGCCCAGGAGTTGGAGATTTCTGGGAGCTATGATGGCACAGCACTCTACCCAGAGTGACAGCTTGAGGCTCTGTCTCAAAAAAAAAAAAAAGTAAGAATATTGAAATCACCATGCATCTTTTCCACACTATAGAATGAAACCACAATAGAATTTTCCACCACAATAGAATGAAACCAGAAATCAATAGCAACCAGAAAATGGATAAATTCCAAATAAATGGCAACTAAATAATACACTCTTGGACAACCACTAGTGTCAAATATAAAATCAAAAAAGAAAATTAAATCAAGATTAAAAACTAAAACAAACCTTATCAATACTATGGGAGGCAGCAAAAAACAGGACTAAGAGACAAGTTTATGACAAAAAAAAATGCCTATATTAAAAGAAGATCTTAAATAAACAACCTAAAATTAGAAAAATAAATCCTTGCTTACCCATTATTCAGCCTTCCTAGGGGCTATAATCTCCCCTCTCTCAATCTTAACCTTGAGTGCTGACGACTGACTGTTTTGCATCCTTCCACTTATACTCTGTTATACACTTAATAAAAAGATTCTGGGAAACAGAACAGGGGCTGCATCGTTCTCATCCTGCCCCCTAGGTACATGGAACAGTGTATGCCTATACAGGCTTCTAGTTTTATGAACTAAAAAAAAAGGAAAAACTAAACCCAAACTTAGTACACATCAAATAGAGAAAAGAAAAACTATAGGAAAAAATTAGTATTATTTCTTCCAGAAATTTTTGATAGCGATTGTTAGTAACTTTGTTTTGAAATAAAATTTTTGTTGTTGGTTTTGGCAGTGGTGTTAGAAGGTGTTTATTCAGGTTTTCTATTACTTCTTGGGTGAACTTACGCTTTCCAATGATTCTGTTTTCTGTTGTCTAATCTAGGTTGCTAAAGTTATTTGCAATATTCTTTTATTATCATTTTGATGTCTATACCATCTATAATGATCTCTCATCGTTTATTTCTGATAATTTTGTCTTTTTTGTTCATCTAGGTTAGACCGTCTAGAGATGTATAATTGTACTGATCTTTTCAATAAAGCAGTTTCCCATTAAAATGATTTTCCTTATTTTTTTCCTCCTCTCAATTTCATTGATTTTCTCGCTGATATTTATTATCATATTTTCTTTCTTACTTTGAGTTTGATTTGCTGTTCCTTTTCTAATTTCTTAACAAGGAGTCCCGGAACATTGGTTTGAGACCATTCTTTAATAAAACTTCCCTATATGCCATATATTAACTGCATTCCACAAATTGTTATTGCTTTTGTTTTATTAGGTTATTTTTCCCCTAATTTTTCTTGATATATTTTGTCCATTCACTTGATTATTTAGAAGATTGCACATAGTTTAATTCCAAATATTTGGGGATCTTCCAGTTGTATTTTTCTTATCGATTGCCTGTTCAATTCTATTGTGATCTATAACAGTTGGCATTGACTAGAAGGGCAGAACAACCGGGATATAGGAAAGGGGGTTTATTAGGGAAAACTGGCTCACATGATTGCAAACTAAAGTTCCATGATAGACCATAGAACTTACTTTAAGGAAGGGAGTTAGAAATGCCAGTTGAAGCTTTGCTAATTTGTGCATGTAGATTTAGGATTTAAATTCTTAATCTTAATGCAATGTCTCTCTTGATTACGGATAATATTTCTTGTTTTAACTTACTTTATCTGATGTCTATATAGCTACTCAGGTTTTTACGTTATTAGTGGCACTGTGTATGTCTGTGTATTTTCATCTAGCTGACTTTATTTTTAAGTAGATTTTGTGTGTGTAAATAGCCTATATAGTAATTGGACCTCATTTTTTAATCCAATCTGGGAGTCTCTGTCTTTCAATTGCCTTTAAACTACTTATATTTCATGTAATTATTGTTATGACTGAACCAAAATCTATTATCTGGCTAATAGCTTCTGTGTGTTCCATTTTGTACCTTTGTTATTTTTTTCTTCATGATTTTGGTTTGAGTATTTTAAAATATTCAAACTTCTTACATCTCTGCACTTAAGGTATATCCTTAAAGAGCATAGAATTGGCTTATGAAATTTTATCCAGTCTGAAAATTGATGACTCTTATTTGTAATGTTTAGTCCATTTATATGTAATATGATTTTTGATAGAATCGATTTAAGGTATTTTGTTCTTTGTTTTTATGCCTAACATCCAGACTTCCTCACAATAATTTCTTTTAACAGCCTTTTTTTTTCTGTTTATGTTACATATTTTCCTGTTCTTTTTATGTCTTGTTATTTTTTTAGTTGGAAATTGGACATTTTAAATATAATGTGGCAACTCTGGGAATCAAATCAAATTCTTTTTCTGGGTTTGTTGTTGCTGCTGCTATTTGTCTAGTGACTTTTCTGGACTAATTCTGTGAAGTCTAATTTTCAAATTCAAGTTTAGTCACCAAATTATTTGCTTGGTTAGCTTAAGTCAGCTCATGACCAGACGGATTTTTCCTTAAATGCTTTGAATTAATGTCTCCTCTTTGCTGAAGGATTCTGTCAATTACAGCTCTGCCTTAACCTTTGCTAGAGAGCATCAAGGTCAGCCAGAGAGACAGATTTGTTCTTTCTTATGTTTCTCCCAGAGCATGTATATGCTGGATCAACTTCTATGCACCCAGTCGACGAGGAAGAAATCAGCCACCCTAAATAGTACAAGATGCCTGAAAACATGAGAGCCAACATTGGACAGATGAGCAGGACAGGAGTTGATTAGTGCCATATACTCCACAGAGTGTAGGAGAGGACATGGCACCCCATGCAGGGCCACACAGGATTGCACATGAATACAGAATGAGCAAGCAGGGGCTTTGGGAAGTAGGCTTTGTCATATAAGAGGGTGGGGTGACCTCTGGTTCCCACAAGAGGATGTGATTGACTTGTGTGAATAATTCCGGAGGCTGGTAAGGAAGTGAAACCTGCGTGGTAGAGACTTGGTGAGGTGCAGCTGGTCCTGATGAGAAACGAAGTAGCTGGGTGGGGGATCATTCCTGCTAGTTTGGGGTCACCTTTGGTGAAAGCAGGGGAGCTCACAGGCTTGTGAGGCAGAATTTAATACTGTATCTTAAACTCAGATCTTACCTTACTATTTGCAGAGCCTGCACAGGCCTGTGGCCTTTTATGTGAGTACTTTCGAAGTCCCAATGGATTGAATTTCCTTTTAAGTTTTTTGGGTGTTTTTTGTTCCTTCTTCCTTTAATCAGCCTCTTGTTTGTCCAACTGTTCTCACCACTTTAGGCCTCTGTGCTATGGAAAACTTCAATCTCAAACAAATGTTGCTTATTTTGTTATTTTTAACAACCACCCTATGGACAGGACCTTTCCTATTGAGTAATTGTGGTCAGGTTAAATAAATATAAGACCTACTTTTATGGAGAATTGTCATACAATTTTTTAGTGACATGGATTTTAGGAGATCTACAAACAAGTTTTGTCCCTCCAGTGGCTGCTAATGGTTTTCATAGCTGTCATGGTTATAACACTCATAATTTTCAAGGTTTCCATAATTTCCAAGTTAGTGAAATGAGAATGGATAAAAGGCACGTTGATCTACTATTATCTTGCTTATCATACCGAGATCCAGCCATTTTTTCTTGAATAAATGCTCCTAAATTATTCTAAGAGTGGTTAGTTTGAAGAATTCAGAAAAAAAATGTTCATCTGGACCATTTCCCACTGTTCTTGGTGTTTTTATGGAAGAAAATATTCTCGAAGGTTTTCAGTCTACACTTCCCAATCTGGGAAATCTGAGCTAAAATCAAATTTTGAGAAGAAAAATCAGTTGTAGAGGCACACTTACAAGTGTAGAGTGAAAACCTTGAAGGCTATGTTAAATAGTTCAATGAAAATGTTTCAGAATGTATATAAAGTCAGCACATTGTGCCCCATGATTGCACCAATGTACACAATTATAATTTAATAAAAATTTT
>CAUYON010032437.1:0-17088 GCA_963573935.1 Arctocebus calabarensis
TGTAGAGACAGAGTCTCACTTTATCGCCCTGGGTAGAGTGCCGTGGCGTCACACTGCTCACAGCAACCTCCAGCTCTTGGGCTTAAGTGATTCTCTTGCCTCAGCCTCCCGAGTAGCTGGGACTACAGGCACCCACCACAGTGCCCGGCTATTTTTTTTGTTTTGCAGTTCGGCTGAGGCCAGGCTTGAACCCACCACCTTCGGTATATGGGGCCGGCGCCCTACTCGCTGAGCCACAGGAGCCGCCCTGTCAATTATTTTTTTTGTAGGAGATTATAGAACTGCAATTATCATACATAAAATTTGACTGTGCCCATTCAGTGATGGCAATAAGATTAGAATGTAAAAAGAAGGGAAGTTTGCTCAACGAGTGGGGCCCTGGAAACTGAATTTGGAAAGGGACTCTGTAAGTAGAAGTGAGATCCCTTTTGGGGGGTGGTGTTTTTGGAAGTGACATCTCTAGCTTATACTGTGGTTATAAGAAGTGGAGATTTGCAATTCTTAAGGAAGGAGAGAAGTAGAACATTTTGAAAACTGTTCACTCTATCATTTCGCATTTGGGTACCTGATTCTCCCCATTTCTGTCTGCTGGCAAAGGGCACGTTCACCCAAAGTGGCCACTGAGTTTTCTTGTAAAAGTCAAAGCAAGCATTCCCCAGCACTTCATCTGGGCGCTTAGATAACAAGTCTAATCAAAGAGAAGCATTTCCCCTTCTTTGAGGGTAGGATGGCATGAAAACACAAGGCAAAAGAGGATAAGAGATTGAATATTCAAATGTTAAGTAATTCAAAAAGAAAAAGGAACAGATGGATTTTTGTCGCGTGTACCAGTCTTTGTTGAAAATCCTTGGTGGCAATTGGTGGTAGGAATAGTCCAGAGCTAGTAATCAAAGACTTTCATGAATGCTGTTCTGCTTTTTATTGTGTAAACCTTTTATTTGTTTATTTATTTATTCATTTATTTATTTAGACAGAGCCTCAAGCTGTCACCCTGGATAGAGTGCTGTGGCATCACAGCTCACAGCAACCTCCAATTCCTGGGCTCAAGCGAGTCTCCTGCCTCTGCCTCCCAAGTAGCTGGGACCACAGGCGCTTGCCACAACGCCCGGCCATTTTTTGGTTGCAGCCGTCATTGTTGATTGGCGGGTCCAGGCTGGATTCGAACCCGCCAGCTCAGGTGTACGTGGCTGGCGCCTTAGCCCGTTAAGCCAAACCTTTTATTTTTTAAGTGGAGGATGGGGGTGGTATCTTGCTCGTTGCGTAGCCTGGTCTCTAACTCCTCCTGCCTCAGTTTCCCAGGTAGCTGTGACTACAGATGTGCCCCCCATGCCTGGCCAGCCTGTAGGCCTGAGATGAGATGGGCACCTCAGTCTTTTGGGTAGGGAGCCAAACCACCACCTCACATGTTTTCTAGGCCTTACAACAGGTAATGCTTTTCAAAACCTCGAAAGTTATTTCATAGATGCTTGTGGGTTCTTCGTGGGTTTTCGTGAGGATTATGCCGTAGATTCTGTATGTTCATTAATGCCGAGATTCAACGCTGGGAAAGACTGGGTTCTAGGCGAAGTCTATAACCAATACAAGCGAAAAAGGGCTAGGTAACCTTTAGAAAAGAGAGAAGTGAGGAATTGCCACTGTCGAAGTTGGCAGATTTATCTAAGGGTTTTCTGATATGGAGAAACAGGAGGACCACGTGCAGCCCTCGACTCCAGAAGCTTAACTGACCAAGGCAGCCAAGGGCTACCTGCCCAGTTTAGGGCCCAAGGTAGTGCAGCTTTGTTATCTTAATCTGGAGAGAAGAAAGGAAGGGAAGGGGCAGTGAAGGAGGGTGGAGAAAGAAAAAAACTGTGATGGCAGGGGTCAAATTAATGAAGAAAGAAAAAAGTAGAGGATCAATCCCCTTCTGTCTTTGGTGTAGGTGAGCTGTCTGGCTTCCCCCCCAACCCCCCAACCCTGTAGCTGTCCTGGAAAAAGCAAGACAGTCGCTGAGCTCAGCCCTAGATGCCCCCAACCCTCAGGACATCCCTTCCCTGAGCTACCCAGAACCTCATATTTTGAGGGTGGAAGGAAGTAGGGGCCTGTTAACACCACGTGAAAATGCTTACTACTTTCTTCTCACACTGATCTCCCCCAGCACCTTCGGGCACCCCTTCAGCCCTCAGAGGGAAAGACTTGTCTTTTCTGTTTCTGGATCACTAGCTCTAAGGACAAACTGGTGAATTAAAGTGGTTGAATGACCTCAGTCATTGTTCACTGCAGCACTCACTGGAGTGCTCACTAGGTTAATTTTTTAAAGTTCTTTTAATCAGAAAAAGTCAACATAGATTACTGTAGATTCTAGAATCCATTCTTACACAGGCTTTTTCCTATGCACAAATGTAGCAAATAGTGACATCCCACATCTATTTGCTTGTGGCTTCTAGCTCAGAGCAACCTCAAACTCCTGGGCTCAAGTGACCCTTCTGCTTCAGCCTCCTGAGAGGCTGGGACTATAGGCACCCACCACAATGCCCAGCTGAGGTTGGTCTCAAACTTTGAGTTCAAGCAATCCACCCATGTTAGCCTCTCAGACTCATAGGATTACAGAAATGAGTTGTTCTATGAAATTTGTTCTTTGAAATTTACTATGAAATTGATGTCTCAGGGTCCATAAATAAAGTTTTCTTAGAACACGACCACACCCACCATTTGCTTGTTGAATGTCTGCTTTTGTGCTCCATCAGCAGAACCATGCGGTCAGACAGAGGCCCTGTGACCCGCAAAGTCTAAATTTTTACTCTCTTGCCCTTCACAGAAAGTCTGCTGACTCCTGCTGACAGCTTTGCCATTCGCAGTGTGGTCCGCCGACCAGGAGCAAGGGACATTCTCTGGGAGGGTGTGGAAAGGCAGGACTCAGGCCCACCCAGACCTGCTGAATTCAGATCTGTATTTTAGTGAGATAGTGAATGTTTTGTATGCACATTTAAGTATAAGATACACTGTTAAACTACCTCGCTGTTTTGGTTGGGAAGTTAAAGGACAGTTCTAGCTGCTAGACCCCAGGGATGGCTTCAGATGAGGAGAGGAAGGCAGAAGGGACCAGGTCCACAGACATTTGAAGAATGTCTGCCATTGGAGTGTGTACAGACAGCTGCATTCCTGTCCCAGGCCTCTGGGATTCCTGCATATTTAGTGCACAGAACAGAAAGCCATGTGCAAGTCAACACACAGATCCACATTGCTTGTTATTAAAGTGTCCTTTGCCAGGGCATTTTGAACCAACAGAAGGAATATCTAATTAGCGAATATTCCATTCCCGTCTCCCTGACAAGCAGTAACTGCTTATTTTGCTAGAAATCATCTCGAAGCATTGCTGTAAGGGAGTTTAAAGAGACAGTACCTCAATAATTTTGTCAAAGCATTTTTCCAAATGCTAGAATAGATGTGAATAATATGGTACAGCCTGCAGTCCTCCGCTCGGAGATACTCTGCAAGGAACGGTGCCATTTGGTGGCTTTCCTTTTCTTTATTTCCTTCCTTTCCTCCCTGCCTTCTTTCTTTCTTTTTTTCCTTTCTTTCCTTCATAGCAGAGTCTCACTCTCTTGCCCAGGCTAGAGTACTGTGGCCTCAGCCTAGCTCACAACCTCAAACTCTTGGGCTCAAGTGATCCTCTTGCCTTAGCCTCCTGAGTAGCTGGGACTAGAGGTGCTCCCCACCCCAGCCAGTTTTTCTAGTTTTATTTTTTTTTTTGAGACAGAGCCTCAAGCTGTCACCCTGGATAGAGTGCTGTGGCATCACAGCTCACAGCAACCTCTAATTCCTGGGCTCAAGCGAGGCTCCTGCCTCTGCCTCCCAAGTAGCTGGGACTATAGGCGCCCACCACAATGCCCGGCCATTTTTTGGTTGCAGCCCTCATTGTTGTTGGGCAGACCTGGGCTGGATTCGAACCCGCCAGCTCAGGTGTACGTGGCTGGCGCCTTAGCCTGTTGAGCCACTGGCACTAAGTTTTTCTAGTTTTAGTTAGAGATGGAGCATTTTGAGCTTGCTATTGCTCAGGCTGGTCTCCAACCCTTGAGCTCAAGAAAGCCTCTAGCCTTGGCCTCCCAGAGTGCTAGGATTATAAGTTTGAACCACTATACCCAGCCTGAATTGTTTTTTTACTTTAAAAATAGTATTAATTCCTGACTTTCTTTTATAATTCCTGATTTTTTTTTTTTTTTTGAGGCAGAGCCTTAAGCTGTCACCCTGGGTAGAGTGCTGTGGCATCACAGCTCACAGCAACCTCCAATTCCTGGGCTCAAGTGAGGCTCCTGCCTCCACCTCCCAAGTAGCTGGGACCACAGGCGCCCGCCACAATGCCCGGCCATTGTTTTGGTTGTAGCCGTCATTGTTGTTTGGCGGGCCTGGCTGGATTCGAACTCACCAGCTCAGGTGTACGTGGCTGGCACCACAGGCGCCGAACCTATAATTCCTGATTTTTAAAAAAACTTATTTCAAGGTGGTGCCTGTGGCTGAAAGTGAGTAGGGCGCCGGCCCCATATGCCAGCGGTGGCAGGTTCAAACCCAGCCCTGGCCAAAAAACTGCAAAAACAGAAAAAGAAAGAAAACCCTAAAAAAAAAAAAAAAAAAAGAAAAGAAAACCCTAAAAACTTATTTCATGGGCAGTACCTGTGGCTCAGTGAGTAGGGTGCCGGCCCCATTTACCGAGGGTGGCCAGTTCGAACCCGGCCCCTGCCAAACTGAAACAAGCAAAAAAAAAAAACCCCACAACTTATTTCATAGCATCGACCCCAGTATAAAAGAAAACATGAAAAATATTCTTCAAGTGTTACATATGTATAGCAAACAACATTTCCATAAACTATTTAAAAATGTAACTTATAATTTCTTTTTATAATTTGATAACCCATTAGCTCAGGACCCTAGAATAATAGCTCCTATGTGGTAGCCCCACAACTATTCCCAGAAGAGGCAGTTTCCTGGTATGTTTCTGGCGTGTTCTCAACTCACAGGGTGGAATCAGGTTTCCCTGTGCTCAGCCAGCGCGGTGGCCAGTTGAGGTTGCATAAGAGAGCAGGGTAGAAAGTGCACATCTCATACCTCAGTTTGCACCCCTGGGTCTGTGACACACACTATGTGGAAAATGCTGTGAGGTGGGTGGTGAGGAGGGTAAATTGGGAAGAGGAGTTAAGCGCCTGAGGAGAAGCTGAAGCAGAGGTGGGAAAGGGTATGGGATGAGCTGCCAAGGGCTTACGGTTTCCGCTGCCAGGAATTGCAAGCTGAGGTAGGAAGTGGGTTCTTGGAGTGACTGTAATACAATAGACCAAATGGGGAGCCTGGTTCCAAATGCCATGCAAGCCAGGCTGGTGACCACTACTGCAGGCTTCCCAAGCATTTTAGAATAGTGGTTGTCATAGTTTGTGGTCTATTTTTCAAATTTGTATTCATAGCCTTGAGTATCTAGAGAAAGAGTGATGTTCTCATTGAGTTTTCATTTTCTTTTACATTTTTAGTAGAGTGTCTGTTTACATCAATTTTAACCAAAGACGCTTTGTCTCTGATATGTGGCTCTCAGATTCTTCTCACAACATTTAGAATGACTTATATTTAGTACGTCAGAGAAAAGGAGAGGAGAAGCCGTCAGGAGAGGAAGAAGTTGAGGTAGCTGGTGAAGGCTTAGAGCGAGATGAGAACAGTTATTCATGTTGACTTACATAATTACTGTGAGACATTGGTCAAGCCCCACGACTGGCCAGGTGATTTAAGTGATCTCATAGTGTGACAACAATACACAGAAGCAGCATCTAACTGAACTTTGGGAATGGGTTGGGAGGCAAAAAGACAAAAAGGCATCCTGCCACAATGCCTGGCTATTTTTAGAGACTAGATTTAGATCTTGCTCAGGTTGGTCTCGAACCTGTGAGCTTAGGCACTCCACCTGTCTTGGCCTTCCAGAGTGCTAGGATTACAGGCAAGAGCCACTGCACCTGGTCCAGAAATATTTTTTTGAGTTAAGTCTTAAAGGTTAAGTGGAAGACACCAGCAGAAGGATGTGGTGTGTGTGTGTGTGTGCGCGCACCTGCTCAAGTATATGTGTGTGTTTTCTAATTTAGTGCCCAGAGCCAATGATTCTGGGACCCAAGCTTATGGAGCACGTGATCTTTTATCTTTCGACAGAAGGGACCAAGGGCCTTTGTTCCATGTGGATGTGTGGTTCCTTGGCTGGGAAGGAAGGTGACTGGGAGCCACTGGTTTAGGGTCAAAAGGAAACAAGACATGGTGTTACCATTTGAAGGGCCTAAGGATTTGGATTCTGCTTTTTGGCAAGCACTTTCACAATTAAATGCTAAAAATATTTGGGGGTGGCACCCTTGATTTAAAGTATGAACTTTAAAGTTTAATAAACCTTTTGGATCTGTAACCACATTTGGGCATCATTCTAGTTCACAGCAGTATGCAAGACAAGTATTGAGGTTTGTTTTTTGTTTTTGAGATAGATCTGACTGTATTCCTTTATTTAATTTTTTTTTTTTTTTTTTTTGTAGGGAGCCAGCTCTTACTCTGTTGCCTGGATTGGAGTGCAGTGGTGTCATCATAGCTTACCACAACCTTGAACTTCTGGGCCCAAGTGATCTTTCTGCCTCAGCTTCCCAAATACCTGGGACTATAGGCATATGCTACCACTCCCGACTAACTTTTTAAAAAATTTTTAATAGAGGCTCAGCACCTATGGCTCAACGGGCTAAGGCACCAGCCATGTACACCTGAGCTGGTGGGTTCGAATCCAGCCCGGACCCGCCAAACAATGATGGCTGCAACCTAAAAAATGGCCGGGCGTTGTGGTGGGCACCTGTAGTCCCAGCTACTTGGGAGACTGAGGCAGGAGACTCGCTTGAGCCCAGGAATTGGAGGTTGCTGTGAGCAGTGTTGCCACAGTACTCTATCCAGGGTGACAGCTTGAGGCTCTGTCTCAAAAAAAAAAATTTTTTTTTAATAGAGATGGGCCCCTGCCTTGGCCACCCAAAGTGCTGGGATTACAGGGATGACGCACCGCCTCAACACCTGGCTATTTTTTTTTTTTTGCAGTTTGGCCAGGGCCGGGTTGGAACCCACCACCCTCAGTTTATGGGGCTGGCACCCTACCCATTGAGCCACAGGTGGCACCCCACATTTATATTTTTCATTAAAAAGTAGGCAATAGGGGCGGCGCCTGTGGCTTATCGAGTAGGGCACCAGCCCCATATACCGAAGGTGGCGGGTTCAAACCCAGCCTCAGCTGAACTGCAAAACAGAAAAATAGCCGGGCGTTGTGGCGGGCACCTGTAGTCCCCGCTATTCGGGAGGCTGAGGCAAGAGAATCACCTAAGCCCAGGAGTTGGAGGTTGCTCTGAGCTGTGTGATGCCACAGCACTCTACCAAGGGCGATAAAGTGAAACTCTGTCTCTACAAAAAAAATAAATAAATAAAAAAGTAGAGAATAGTTTCTGGGTATTAAAAACTCATCAGGCTCAGTACCTGTAGCTCGAGAAGCTAAGGCGCCAGCCCCATACACCAGAGGTGGTAGGTTCGGGTCCAGCCCTAGCCTCCCAAACAACAATGATGGCTGCAGCCAAAAAATGGCCGGGCATTGTGGCGGGCGCCCCTGTGGTCCTGGCTACTTGGGAGGCTGAGGCAAGAGAATCGCTTAAGCCCAGGAGTTGGAAGTTGCTGTGAGCTGTGATGCCACAGCACTCTACCCAGGACAACAGCTTGAGGCTCTGTCTCAAAACAAAACAAAACAAAACTCATCAGAGGCACTTTTTTTCTTACAAAATAAGTCATAGTGGTGAACATTAATAGCACTTAATAGCTTCCATTACTTAAATGTTTGCAAACAAAGAGTTTGATACGAGCGTTTCAGAAAGCAGATCTTCCCAAACCGTGAGATATAAAAGCTCATTGCAGAGAGTAGAAAACTGGGCCTAACAGGGCCCCTGAGACTTCCTCTGGTGTACCAGCGCTCAGTGGAAGCTCTGTGGCCTGGAAGCCACACTTACTCTACCACGTGGCCATCTTGGAACCGTGGGTGTGAGGTGCACCTTCTCCCTGACAGATTCCAGAGAGGCGACTCAGTGTGGCTCCTCCTCTCCTCCTAGTGCTGTGGCTGGGAGACCTGGGCGTCGTAAGGGACCCGGGAGGTCTGTGTGACTCCGGTTCCCAGGGCTGCTGCTGAAGGCATGCAGGATCAACCGAGTTTGCGAGCAATTTTCTCACTCCTTGCACTGTCCTTGTGGCTGGCCTCTCAGTTGCTGGTCCTGCATTTGCCAGTGCTCCTGTCAACCTTTCCAAGGTCTCCTCTGAATATCTTGCACCAGCAAGTGGCCTGGGACACAAAGATCTTTAGCTCACTGCCGGGGAAGTCTCCTGCAGAGCAGAAAGCGCCGCTTCCTGTTCTGCCTCTTGGCAAAGGGCTCCAGCTTGTCTCACTGTGGGCCAGCCCCAGGCTCTGTTGATTCCAGGAGAGATGTTGAAGGACTGTGACAAATGCCTGTGCTGGCAGCAGGAGCAAACGCTGGCTAGCCAAGAGCACAGTGTCACAGCAGCTGTCCTGAGAAGGGACTTCCTCCTGCGTCCTGAAACGACATTTGCACCAGCACTGACCCACATAGTGGCTGAGGCCTTCACCAGCACCAGCATCTTTGGGGATTTCCAATTAATTGGCAGTTACCACCCCGTGCCACGGACTCTGAGAGGTGGCCAGAGAGTTAGCCAGAAATCTTTCTGGAGAGGCAGCCTGGTAGACAAGCCTGGGTGTAGGAGGCGGTAGACTCCATTCAGGGGTTAGCTCTGATATTGGGATGTTCTTGGGTGCGCCCGTCTCCTGTACAGTCTGGCTTATTGGGATGTTCCTGGGTGCTCCAGTCTCCTATACAGTCTGGCTTATACATAAGGGAAATATATTATTCTTTGTAATGAGAAGGAGGGTCAGCTCCAGGCCCTGTTTGCTCAATGGCTCAGTGATGTCATTAAGGATTCAGGGTTCTTTCTGTCTCCCCATTCCTGCCATCTTCAGTGCTGGTGTCACCCTGACACCAGTGCTGCTGAGTCTTCCTCATAGTTCTGGGTGATTTCTAGAAAGGCTGCCGGCAGTAATCAGAGCCATGGGCTTCCCTTGCAAAACTGCCAGCAGGGAGACACGTCTCCTAAACGTGGACTGTAAATCCCGTGTTTCAGTCTGATCAGCTCAACTTAGGTCTCCAGCCTGCCATTCCTGGACCAATAATGGTTGCCATGGGAATGTTGTGCTGATGTGCTCAGACCTGCCCTATCCAATGTAGAAGTTACTAGCCACATGTGGCTACTCAGCCCTCAAAATGTGGCTAGTCTGAATTAAGATTATGTTGCAAGTGTAAACTACTTATCAGATTCTACAGACTTCATACACACACATGAAATATGTTTTATTTTATTTATTTATTTATTTTTGAGACAGAGTCTCACTATGTTGCCCTTGGTAGAGTGCTGTGGTGTCACAGCTTACAGCAACTTTAAACTCTTGGGCTTAAGCGATTCTCTTGTCTCAGCTTCCCAAGTAGATGGGGCTACAGGCGCCCGCCACAACGCCCGGCTACTTCGTGTTGCATTTGTTATTGTTTAGCTAACCTGGGCTGGGTTCGAACCTGCCACCCTCGGTGTAGGTGGCTGGCGCTATAACCACTGTGCTATGGGCGCTGAGCCTGAAGTATCTTTTAATGTGCATTTATATTGCTCACATGTTGTGATATAAAATTTTGGATATATTGGGCTAAATAAATTTTATTGTTAAAATTAATTTTACCTTTTTTTAAACAGAGTCTCACTCTGTTGCCCTAGGCTAGAGTGCTATAGTGTCATAGCTCATAGTAACTCAAACTCCTGGATTCAAGCAATCCCCCTGCCTCATAAGTAGCTGGAACTATAGGCATACAGCATTATGCCCAGGTAATTTTCTATGTGTAGTTTTATTTTTATTTGTTTACTTATTCATCAAGATGGGGTCTCTGTTGCATGGGCAAGAGTGCAGTGGCATCATCATAGCTCACTGTAGCCTCAAACTCCAGAGCTTAAGTTGTTCCTCCAGCCTTTGCCTCCTGAGTAACTGGGACCAGAGGTATGCACCACCATGCCTAGCCTAGTTTTACTTTTTTATGTGGTTACTAAAAGATATAAAATAATGTACACACGCTGGGCATGGTGGCTAAGGAGTTTGAGGCCAGTCTGAGCAAGAGCGAGACCTTGTCTCTAAAATAGCCAGGCACTGTGGTGGGTGCCTGTAATCCTAGCTACTCAGGAGGCTGAGGCAGGAGGATGGCTTGAACCCAGGAGTTTGAGGTTGTTATGAACTGTGACACCACAGCCCTCTGCTAAGAGGGGTGACAGAGTGTGACTCTGTCTCGGAAATAAATAAATAAATAAAATAGGCTTGGCATCTGTGGCACTGTGGTTACGGCGTCAGCTACATACACCGAAGTTGGCGGGTTCAAACCCAGCCTGGGCCAGCTGACCAACAATGACAACTGCAACAAAAAAATAGCTGGGTGGGCTCAGCGCCTGTGGCTCAAGCGGCTAAGGCGCCAGCCACGTGCACCTGAGCTGGCAGGTTCGAATCCAGCCTGGGCCTGCCAATCAACAATGAGGGCTGCAACCAAAAAATAGCTGGACATTGTGGTGGGCGCCTGTAGTCCCATCTACTTGGGAGGCAGAGGCAGGAGAATAGCTTGAGCCCAGGAATTGGAGGTTGCTGTGAGCTGTGATGCCATAGCACTCTACCCAGGTTGACAGCTTGAGGCTCTGTCTCAAAAAAGAAAAAATAGCTGGGCATTGAGGTAGGGATCTGTAGTCCCACCTACTTGGGAGGCTGAGTCAAGAGAATCAATCACTTGAGCCCAAGAGTTTGAGGTTGCTGTGAGTTGTGACACCACGGCACTCTACCAAGGGTAATATAGTGAGACTCTGACTCAAAAAGAAAAAAAACCATAAAATAAAATAAAATGCCATATGTGACTTGCATTCTATTTCTATTGGGTAGTGCCACCTCAGACAAATCAGAGTCTATTTTTAGAATGGGAGAGGAACAGATTCCTGAACAAAAATTATGTTGTTTTGTTTGAAGGAGGACATCTTATCTTTTTGAAATAATCAATGCATTGTATTTCTGTACAGATATTTAACAGAGGGGATGGGTGAAGGGCAAACAATGGGAGGCTATACATTCACTGAGAACTATTTATGCAAAAATGTGCTGTGCTAAGTGTTGTAGGGAAAAGAAATTGCTGACCGAGTATGGAGATAAGACGCGTAGGCATGTGAGTGGTGTGGATAAAGGAGGTAGGATTTCAGACTTTGGGAAGATTCTGTCTTGTGTGACACAGAAGGCCAGTTTGATCTGGGCCCTGAAGGTAGATGGGGTTTCCATAAAAGAAGTTGGCTGGAGAGGGATGCCTTGGGAAGCAGGCCAGGAGGCAGAAGCGCAGGCAGAATGCTGAGGCAGGACAATGTAAACAGGGGTTTAGCACAGCTGAGGCTGTGGCTAGAGAGAAAGAAGACTGGGTGAGACCTCTCAAGGCCTTATACCAGCAGGGGAATTGCTCCAGGCCAGGAATTTTGACACTAGCTTGGGTGATACAGCAAGCCTCTTAAAAAATACAAATAATATTTATACCCAGACCACAGAAGAAAATCTATTTATTCCGAGGGAACTTTGTTTTGAAACCGAGCCTCCTCCTGTTACCCCAGGCTAGCGTGCCATGGCCGCAGCCTACCTCCCAGCAATCTCAAACTGCTGGCCTCAAGTGCCCACCATCATGCCTGGCTAATTTTTCTATTTTTAGTAGAGATGAGGTCTTCCTCTTGTTCAGGCTGCTCACGAGCTCTCGGTGCTCAAGTGATCCTCCCGCCTTGGCTTCCCTGAGTGCCAGGATCAGAGGCATGAACCAGGAGCACTGATGGGAACTTTGATCACAGGTATGGGGAGCAGTAACACACCATTGATTACTTAGCCCAAAAGCTGAATTAAGCCAGGTCATGACTCTCCTAGTGCCCTTAGGAAGGCGTCACAGGTCAAGTCAGTGTTTGGGAGCATGAACTCTCGTAGTAGACTGCCTGGGTTTTAAAACTACCTGTGCAATTTATTAGTTTTGAGATTTGGGGCAGTTTGCTTAACCTCTTTTTGCCTCAGCTTCCCTATGTGTAAAATGAGAGTTATAACAATAATTAATACCTACTGTGTAGGTTTTTTTTTCTTTTGAGACAGAGTCCCACTATGTTGCCCTTGATAGAATGCCGTAGTGTCAAGGCTCACAGCAACCTCAAACTCTTGGGCTTAAGAGATCCTCTTGCCTCAGCCTCCTGAGGGGCTGGGACTATAGGCACCCACCATAACACCTGGCTATTTTTTTGTTTTTAGCAGGCTGGGGTTAGGTTCGAGCCCACCAGCCCTGGTGCATGTGAATGGCGTCCTCCCCACTGAGCTAGGAGGGCCGCCAAGGGTTGTTGTGAGTATTTAATGAGTTAACTTATGTCAGGGTTTTAGAACACCCCGTGTCTGTACAGAGAGTATGCGCTATAAGGAACTGACAACACAGAGCTAAAACGGCTAACAAGCCACAGTCAGAAAAATATCCATTTTTTTCAAAATCTGTATCTATACACAGAGAGAATCCTGTGGTTAGTCTGGCCCAGAGAATCCTGTGGTTAGTCTGTATCCCCTGAAGCACTTGCTAACCATGCTTTGCTGAGGTCGACAGAAATTGTTGCATGCGTTCACAAATAAATGTCCAAGTATTTAGCTAAAGTGGACCAAATACAGTAACTAGGTCTAAGTATTCTTAACAAAAAGGGCATTTAAAAAAATACAGTGTTCCAATGGGCTGACTTTCTTTTCTTTTTAAATTGCCTTTCCTCCTGTTTCCCTGCCTCCCTCCCTTTCACTGGGAAAAAGTGAGGAGTAAAGGGTGTTTTCTGGACTTAGAGAAATTGCCCAAATTTCCCTGGGGAACGGTATATACTAGTACCTTAGTATGCCTGGACCAGATTTTCTTCTGTGGCCCAGATGTAATTATTACTACTATTACTTCATCTTTTTGGAGACAGGGTATTGCCGTGTCACCCAGGCTGGTCTCTAACATCTGGCCTCAAGCAGTCCTCCTTCGTCATCCTCTGAACAGTTGGGACTACAGGCACGGTGGCTCCAGACTACTGGGTGTAATTATTAATAACATCCTTCCCCCACCTTTTTTCTTTTTCTTTTTTTTTTTTTGAGACAGACTCTCACTTTGTTTCCCTCCACAGAGTGCGGTGGCATCACAGCTCACAGCAACCTCAAACTCTTGGGCTCAAGCTATGCTCTTGCTTCAGCCTCCTGAGTAGCTGGGACTACAGGCACCAGCCACACAGCACATGGGTATGTTTGGAGATGGCGGGGCATCTCTCTTTGGCTCAGGCTAGTCTGGAACTCCTGAGTCAAGCAATCCACCTGCCTCCGCCTCCCAGAGCCTCTGCTTTTCCCTCTTAAAAGTCTAAGTGCGGGCTCGGTGCCTGTGGCTCAACAGGCTAAGACACCAGCCACATACACTTGAGCTGGTGGTTCGAATCCAGACTGGGCCCCCCAAACAAATGACGGCTGTAACCAAGAAATGGCCAGGCATTGTGGCAGGTGCATGTAGTCCCAGCTACTTGGGAGGTGGAGGCGGGAGACTCGTTTGGGCCCAGGAATCGGAGGTTGCTGTGAGCTGTGATGCCACAGTACTCTATCCAGGGTGACACCTTAAGGCTCTGTCTCAAAAAAAAAAAGTCTAAGTGCGGATGGTGAGGCACGTGGACATCTCATCTACAGGAAAAAGAGAGAGGCAAAGATAGACTCGTGTGTAGTAGTGTATCAGGGGGTGGGGGTGTTAGGGTATCCCTGGGGACTGGAAGAAGACTTAGAGGGACAGCTTGTGAATTTGCATGGCATCCTGGGCTGAGGGGGGGCAGCGTGGCAGGGACTGGGGTGGTGAAGGGCACTGGCCAGCAAGGGTCTGACCACGGGTGCGGCCTCAACGTCTCCCTTCTCGGGCGGGGGGGGGGGGGGAGGTGTGGGGCGGTCTGCGCTGGGTCGCACGGGCCGGCCGCCCTGGGGACACTGGTCAGAACTGGTTTGCCCCATCCCAGACCTCTTTTCATGCCACGAACCAGCCAACACACCAAGGACAAACATCCAGGGCACTCGACGCGTTCTACAGGGATCTCTTCTGTTGGCCGTGGCCGCTGTATTCCTCGAGAGTCGCTGAGAAACCCGAAGCTCGACAGATTCTGATTTACGCGAGCTTTCAGAAACGCTCTCCCAGCCACCAGGCTGCGGGCCAGCTTCCTCCCCATCCCTGTTGGTGCCAGAAAGCGCACATTCCAGCCTGGAGGCCCAGCCGGCCCTGCAGGCACAGCAAGCCTCCCGGAGCCCCAGCTCCTTTCGGGATAGTTTCGTAGTGAGTCAAGGAAAGGCGTGCAGGGTCCCGTCCAGCCCCGCCACGGCCAGGACAGGAGTCCACCAGCTGCCTCCTGGCCTCGGTCGTTTGCCGCCCCGGTGACGCTGGCCTCTGAGAACGAAGTTCCGGACCTTTGTTTTTAGGTCCCACCCGTGGGTTTTATGAAATCATCATAATTGTATAAGAAACTTAAGAGATAGTTTTAGTTTAGGCTGCAAAGCAAGAAATGTGGTTAAGAAGGTCGCTTTTTGCCCAGCTGCTCTGCTGCCCCCAGCGGCCGGCAGTCCCGTCGCGGGCGGGTGTAGACGCAGCTTCCGAGCCCCAGCGTAATTTTCCATTGTGCGGGTGTAGACGCGGCCCCGAGCCCCGCCGTGACTTTCCACCGAGCGGGTGTAGACGCGGCTCCGAGCCCCGCTGTGACTTTCCACCGTGCGGGTGTAGACGCGGCTCCGAGCCCCGCTGTGACTTTGCACCGTGCGGGTGTAGACGCGGCTCCGAGCCCCGCCGTGACTTTCCACCGTGCGGGTGTAGACGCGGCCCCGAGCCCCGCCGTGACTTTCCACCGTGCGGGTGTAGACGCGGCTCCGAGCCCCGCTGTGACTTTGCACTGTGCGCGGCTCGCCTGCCTCGCGGCCGGGCTGAGTCATTCTAACTTTGCGTTTTCTCTCTGCGATCCTTCGCGCAGAGATGGTTTCTCTTAATATTCATCTTTCTTTAGAAAAAAAAAAAAAAAAAAAAAGTTTTGATCATTCTAATTCCCGAGTCAGCTAAAACATGAGTCAAACTCAAGTTTCCTGAGAGCTGTAAATATTTGCTCACCCCACCCTGCTGGGAAAAGTCCACAGTTCATGTTTCGCCACCCAGTGGCCCAAATCAGGAGGATTTCTCTGGTGCCCAGGGTAAAATGATCCGCGCCCCGAGAGGTTTTTAGGGCAACGGAACAGCCCGTGTCCCACGCTCCTGAAGAAAGAAGTGAGTGTGGGGGGGGGGGGGTGGGGGGGGAGGGGCGGAGAATGCTGTAAACAGCATTTTAGAACCATGGAAAATCCTTAAGGTGAAAGTTATGGACATTTCTACAGGAATAAGGGAGTGGAGACAGGAGTAGCACAGACTGCTATTCTCCATGGGTGTCAGGGTTTTTTTGTTTTGTTTTCTTTTTGGCATGTACATATGGGTCATTTGGCCTGGGCTGGGCTGACATGAATATCAACAAGGGCTATTTTGTGAGCCACTCCGTAGGCCACAGAAACCATTCTACTGCCCAGCAGATGTTAGGAAGTTTCAGCCGGGCTCTCCATGTCAGAGACCCTGGGTTTGGGGTTCCAAAGTTGGAGGATCAGTTTTGGGGCTGACCCTGGGTTTTTGTAATTTTTTAAAACAATGTGTTTTTTTCCTACCCAAAGCAATCTACAGATTCAATGCATTTGTATTGAACATCAATGACATTTTTTACAGAAATAGAAAAAATAAATCCTAAAATTCATACGGAACCACAAAGACCCCAAATAACTAAAGTAATCCTGGGCAAAACCCACAAAGGTAGAGGTATTATAGTACCTGACTTCAAACTATATTACAAATGATAGTTACCAAAATTGGCACTTACACCAGTGGAACAGAATAGAGAACCCAGAAAAATCCACATATTTATGGGCAACTGATTTTCTTTTTTTTTTTTTTTAAATTTTCTTTCTTTTTATTATATTTATTTATTTATTTGAGACAGAGCCTCAAGCTGTCACCCTAGGTAGAGTGCCATGGCATCACAGCTCACAGCAACCTCCAATTCCTGGGCTCAAGCAAGTCTCTTGCCTCCGCCTCCCAAGTAGCTGGGACTACAGGCACCCGCCACAACGCCCTTGCAGCCGTCATTGTTGTTTGGCAGGCCCAGGCTGGATTTGAACCCGCCAGCTCAGGTGTACGTGGCTGGCGCCTTAGCCCGTTGAGCCAAAGGCGCCGAACCCGGGCAACTGATTTTCAACAAAGATATCCAGAACATACATTGGAGAAAGAACACTCTCTTCAATAATAGTGTTGGGAAAACTGGATATCCATATGCAGAAGAATGGATCTAGACCCCTGTCTCTCACTGTATCAACTCAAAATGTATTAAAGACATAAATGTAAGACCCCAAACTGTAAAACTACTAGAAGAAAACATACAAGAAACACTTTAGCAAAGATTTGAAGGTTAAGACTACAAAAGCACAGACAACATAAAAAAAAATGGGACTGTATTCAACTATTTAAGCTTTTGCACAGAAAAGGAAGCCATCAACAGGGTGAATTGGCAACTTGTAGAATGGAATAATATATTTAGAAAGCATTCACCTGACAAAGGATTAATATCTAGAATATATAAGGGGCTCAACAGGAAGACACTCTATCTAATTCCATTAAAAAAGGGCAAAGGATCTGCACAGACATTTCTCAAAAGAAGACATAACAAAGGGCAACCGGTTTTTGTTTTTTTTTTTTGTAGAGACAAAGTCTCACTTTATCGCCCTGGGTAGGGTGCCGTGGCGTCACACTGCTCACAGCAACCTCCAGCTCTTGGGCTCAAGCGATTCTCTTGCCTCAGCCTCCCGAGTAGCTGGGACTACAGGCGCCCGCCACAGCGCCCGGCTAT
>CAUYON010032438.1:0-36387 GCA_963573935.1 Arctocebus calabarensis
GTGTCATGCCTTAAATTTAAGTCCTTTATCCAACTTGAATCAATTTTTGTGAGTGGAGAAAGGTGAGGGTCCAGTTTCAGTCTTTTACATGTGGATATCCAGTTCTCCCAGCACCATTTATTGAATAGGGAGTCTTTTCCCAAAGGTATGTTCTTGTTTGGTTCTTTGAAGATTAGGTAGTTGGAAGATATTAGTTTCATTTCCTAGTTTTCTATTTGATTTCAAATGTCTATGTCTCTATTTTTGTGCCAGTACCATGCTGTCTTGACCACTATGGCTTTGTAGTACAGCCTAAAATCTGATATGGTGATGCCCCGGCTTTGTTTTTATTACTAAGAACTGTCTTAGCTATATGGGTTTTTTTCTGGTTCCACACAAAATGCAGAATCATTTTTTCCAAGTCTTGAAAGTACGATGTTGGTATTTTAATAGGGATGGCATTGAATTAGTAGATTGCTTTGGGAAGTATAGACATTTTAACAATGTTGATTCTACCCACCGATGAGCATAGTATGTTCTTCCATTTGTTAATATCCTCTGCGATTTCCTTTCCTAGGATTTCATAATTTTCTTTTCTTTCTTTCTTTTTTTTTTTTTTTGAGACAGAGCCTCAAGCTCTCACCCTGGGTAGAGTGCTGTGGCATCACAGCTCACAGCAACCTCCAATTCCTGGGCTCAAGCGAGTCTCTTGCCTCCGCCTCCCAAGTAGCTGGGACTACAGGAGCCCGCCACAACGCCCGGCCATTTTTTGGTTGCAGCTGTTGTTGTTGTTTGGTGGATCCGGGCTGGATTCGAACCCACCAGCTCAGGTGTACGTGGCTAGCACCTTAGCCCACTGAGCCACAGGTGCTGAGCCACTTTAATCTATGTTGAGTTGATTTTTGTATATGATGAGTTGGAGATCTAATTTCATTTTCTGCATATGGATAAACAGTTTTCCCAGGATCATGTATTGAGGAGACTGTCCCTTCTCTAGTGAATACTCATCGTGGCTTCATTGAAGAGCAGTTGGCTGCAAATGCATGGATTTATTTCTGTTTTTTAAAATTCTGTCCCATTGGTTTGTGTGTCTGTTTTTTATGAAAGTGCCAAGTTGTTTTGGTCTTTGTAGTATTTTTTGAAATCCCACACTGTGATGCCTTCAGCTTTGCTTTTTTTGCTCAGTATTGCTTTTGGCTATTTGAGTTCTTTTAGGTTTTCATACAAATTTTGGGATTTTTTTTCTATTTTTGTGAACATTATCATTGATATTTGGATAGGAATTGCATTGAATCTGTACATTGATTTTGGTAATATGGCCATTTTCACAAGTTCATTTAATCTGTGGATATAGGTTGTCTTTTGATTTTTTTTGGTATCCTCTTCAATTTCTTTCATCTCTGTGTTATAGTTTTTCTTATAGAGACCTTTCACTTTCATTGTTAAATTTATTCCTATGTATTTTTTTTCCTGTGCTTTACTAAATTACTTTATACATAGTTCTAAGAGTTTTTTGGTGTGTGTGTGTGGAGTCTTTAGGTTTTTCTCTAGAAAATATTATGTTATCTGCAAACAGACAAACTGACTTCCCTTACAATTTGGAGATATTCTTTATTTCTTTCTCTTGCCTAATTGCTCTGGTTAATACTTCTAGTACCATGATGAATAAAATTGGTGAAAGTGGGCGTCATTGTCTTGTTTCAGATCTTAGAGCCTTTCAGTATAATAGTGGCTATCAGTTTGTGATACATGGTTTTTATTGTGTTGGGGTATGTTTCTTCTATGCCTAATTTGTTGAGAGATTTTATTATAAAGGAATACTGAATTTTATCAAATGCTTTTTCTGTATCTATTGAGATGATCATATAGTTTTTGTCTTCTATTCTGTTGATGTAACGTATTACATTTGTTGATTCGCAAATGTGGAACCATCCTTTCACCGCTGGGATAAATCCTGCTTGATCATGGTGTATTATCTTTCTGATGTGCTGTTTGATTGCGTTTGCTGTATCTATGTTCATTAGGAATATTGGCCTGTAGTTTTCTTTTGTTGTTGTGTCCTTGTCTGGTTTTGGTATCAGGTAATGCTGGCCTCATAGAATGGAATTGGAAGAAGTCTTTCCTCTTCAATTTTCCCAGAAAAATTTAAGAACAGTTGATATTAGGTTTTCTATAAATGTTTGGTAGAATTCAATAGTGAAGCCAACAGTTTTTTCTTTGTTTGTTTGTTTGTTTTAAGACACAAGACAGGGTCTCCCTCTTTTGGCTAGGCTGAGCTCAATGGCATGATTATAGCTAACTTTAGCCTTGAATTCAAGTGATCCTCCTACTTCAACTTCTCAAGTAGCTAGGACTACAGGTGTGCAACATCACTCCCAGCTATTAAAAATTTTTTTTTGGTTAGAGATGGGAGTCTCACAAGGTTACCCAGGCTGGTCTCAAACTCCTGTTCTTAAGTGATTTTTCTGC
Source organism: Arctocebus calabarensis (assembly GCA_963573935.1). NCBI lineage: Eukaryota > Metazoa > Chordata > Mammalia > Primates > Lorisidae > Arctocebus > Arctocebus calabarensis. The sequence goes on from CAUYON010032438.1 coordinate 2,449, forward strand.
CTCAGTTTCTTGAGTAGCTGGGATTACAGGTGTGATCTACCATGTCCAGCAATAGACATTTTATTACAGATTCAATCTTGTTGATTATAACTGATCTGTTCTTATTTTGTATTTCTTCTTGGGTCAGTCTTGGTAGGTTTTGTTTAGGTGTCTTGGTGTCTAGGAATTAATCAATTTCTGTTAGGTTTTCTAATTCATTGGTGTATAGTTGTTTGTATTGTATCATCCCATTATCTCCTGGCCTATCGGTTTCTGTGGAGAAATCTGCCTATATGTTACTTGATACTTTTCTCTTATTGTTTTTAGAATTCTCTCTTTGTCTTTGACTTTGATGTGCCCTCTAGGGGAATATATTTGGGCTGAATCTGTTTGGGAATCTGTGAGCTTCCTGGACCTGGTTGTCCATATCTCTCCCTAGACTTGAGAAGTTTCTAGCTACTATTTCATTAGATAGGTTTTCTACACCTTTCCCCTTGTCTTCTTCCTCAGAAACTTGTAGGTCTTATAGGCTTTCTTCACTCTTTTACATTCTTATTTCTTTTTTCCCCCCTTTGACTGGTTAATCTTAAAGTCCAGAGATTCTTTCTTTTACTTGATCAAATCAGCTGTTGAAATTCTCTGTTGTTTTTTTACTTAATTCATTAAATTTTTTAGCTGCAGGATTTCTGTTTGATCAGTTTGTATGATTTCCATCTTTGTTGAGTTTCTCATTCATATTGTTTTCCTGATTTTGTCAAATTATCTGTATTTATCCTGTTAAGTTTCCTTAAGATCCTTATTTTATTTTTATTTTTCTTTCTCATTAGTCATTATGATCCAAAGGATCCTTATATTGAATTCCTTTTCTGGCAATTCATTGTTTTCCTTCTCATTTGGTTCTATTACAAGAGTTTTTATGTTCCTTTGGTGGTATCATATTTCCTTGCTTTTGGTGTTTCTTGTGTCCCGGGAGTGATGTCTGTGCATCCTCTTTCAAACTTTCTTTTTTTTTTTTTTTTTTAGAGACAGAGTTTCACTTTGTTGCCCTCAGTAGAGTGCTGTGGCGTCACAGCTCACAGCAGCCTCCAGCTCTTGGGTTTAGGTGATTTTCTTACATCAGCTCCCAAGTTGCTGGGATTACAGGCACCTGCCACAATGTCCGGCTATTTTTTGTTGCAGTTTGGCTGGGGCTGGGTTTGAACCCACTATCCTTGGTACACGGGGCTGTGCCCAATTCACTGAACCACAGTCGTTGCCCAGACTTTCTAGAACAGTTTTTGTAGAGAAAGACTTTCACCTTTCACAGTTGGGTTCTATTGTGTCAGTTAGGAAGGGTGTGGTGACTCTGTTTCCAGATAGGTACAGTGGTGTAGTCTCTGTGCAGCATTGTCAGCTGCATTCAACATATGTAATAACTGTGAGGCACTTCGGTGGCCTAGGCTGTAGACATTTGTAGCATTGATGGTATAGGTTGTTAGTGTCTTTGGAATCAAGGGCTTTGGGGTCTTCCTATTCTCATTTTCTCCACAGTGGGGAAACCTAGCCAAGAGAATCCTTCTTGGTGTAAGGTCTGACACGGCCTTTATGCAGTAGCACTGGGTTCCAGGTACAAGTGCTCAGACCAGTTGTGAGGTGTATTCCTAGGCCCAGTGTCTCATAAGGCTATTGTGCCACCTGTGTCTTAGGGTGTGGGTTCATTCTCTGTGTCAGAGTTGGATGTAACTTGCTCACAGGATCTGTGACTCTGAGGCATCTCCTAGCAGCTTGGGACTATAGGCCAGGTTGTAGCTGTGGTTCCATGCTGGGGTGGTGAGAAAGGGCACAGTATTGGCCTGATGCTGGGGGAAAAAGTATACTCTGGAGGTTTTAGCCTTGCAAGCAGCATTATGTATGGCTACAATTCAAAGGACTTGAGCCACTGGGGCTTGGTGGCAACTCACGTCCCAGGGGATGAGGCACTGAGATAGCGGGGCTTGGCAGTATCCTAGATTCTGTCAGGCCAGGTGCAGTGGCAGCAAGTACCTCAGAATGGTGGAGTGCAGCTGTTGTTTGGGCCCTAGGGGAAAGGGAACAACATAGCAATGACTTGCCCTGCTCTGCTCCTCGGGGAGATCAGTATCTGAGCTGCTTAGACTGTAGAGGGGAGTCCTGCTCCCAGGGAAGTAGGCACCAGAAACGTTTGGCGCATGTTTCAGCTTAGCCACTGCTCTGTTTCCCTGGGACATGGGGTACTACTTAGTTCAGTCCTGGGATGCACAGCGGCGGGTTGGTGCGCCAGGGGATGGTGTGCTACTTCAGTCACCCCTGGGAGGTCCAGGCATGGTTTCCTGGGATTCAGGGAACTGCTTCCAATTACGCTCCAGGGAGGCGTGGCTGCTCTGAGCCTGCAAGGTACTGTTCTGGCTGCCTTTGTGAGGGGGGAGAACAAGGAAGTTCTAGTCTTGCATTCTTTAGAATCTGACAGCCATTTTTTTTTTCAGAGGCGAGGTCTTGCTGTGTCACCCAACTGGAATACAGTGGTGCGATCATAGTTCACTGCAGCCTCCAACTCCTGGGCTCAATGTGATAGAATTTTTTTGAGGAACTAGCCTTTAATGCATCTTTTCAAAGCTTTCAATTTAGGTTTCAATTTTGTACTTTTAAAAGCATAATTGTGGTAAATTATACATAACATAAAATTTACCATCTTAACCATTTTTTCAGTGTATAGGTCAGTGGTATTAAGTACATATGTTGTTTTGCACCCATCAGCACCACTCATCTCTAGAACTTTTTTTCATTTTCCCAGACTGAAATTCTGTACCCATTAAATAATAAATTCTCATTTCCTTGCTGCCTCCAGGACTTGGCAAGTACCACTCTGTCTCTGTGAATTCAACTACTCTGGGCACCTCACGTACATGGGATTATACAGTATGTGTCTTTTTGTGACTGATTTATTTCACTTAGCATAATGTCCTCAAACTTATCCATTTGGGGACATATATCAGAATTTCTTTACTTTTTAAGGCTGAGTGATGTTCCCTTGTCTGTATATACCACATTTAATTTATCCATTCATCTGCTGATAGATCTTTGGGTTGCTTCCATGTTCACCTATTGTAAATAATGCTGTTCTGAACATGAGTTTACAAATATCTGTTCAAAATTCCACTTTCAGTTCTTTTTGTTATGCAAAAATTCCCAGAAGTGGAATTGCTGGATCATGTGGTAATTCTATTTTTAATTTTTTGAGGAACTGATTCAACTTAGCTTCTTTAGAAGCAACACTTCTCTTTCCATACCCCCTGCTTTCCCACCCATATTTTATATGTTTTTAAATACAGCTTTATTAAAACGTAACTGACAAATGCATACTGCACACATTTAAAATGTATAATTTGATGTGTTTTGACATGTGTGTATACCTGTGAAATAATAAGCACCATCAGATTAGTGGACATTTTCATCACCCTCAAAAGTTTCATTGAGGCTGAGTGTGGTGGTTCATACTTGTAATAATCCCAGTATTTTGGGAGGCAGAGGCAGGGGGATCACTTGAATCTACAATTTTTAGACCAGCAAGACCCCATCTCTACAAAAATTAAAAAATTAGCAAAGCATCAGGGTATATGCCTATAGTCCCCGCTACTGGGGAGGCTGGGGCAAGAGGATTGCTTAAGCGCAGGAGTTCAAGACTGCAGTGAGCTATGATTGTGCTACTGTGCTCCAGCCTGGATGATAGTGCAAGATCCTGATTCTAAAAAAAAAAAATTTCCTTGTGTAGCCATAGTAATAATCCCTCTTTCCTACTTCTCCTTGCCTTCTGTCACTATAGATCAGTGGTTCTCAACCTTCCCAATGTCGTGGCCCTTTAATACAGTTCCTGTGGTTCGCGACCCACAGGTTGAGAACTGCTGCTGTAGATTGATTTACTTTTTCTGTAGTTCTATATAAATGAAATGATATAGCAGGTACTCTTTTCCTCCTCTGGCTTCCTCAGCATAGTTATTCTGAGATTCATTCATACTGTGGTGTGTATCAATAGTCCATTCCTTTTTTTTTTTTTTTTTTTTTTAGAGACAGAGTCTTACTTTGTCGCCCTCAGTAGAGTGCTGTAGTGTCACAGCTGACAGAATCCTCCAGTTCTTGGGCTTAGGCGACTCTCTTGCTTCAGCCTCCCAAGTAGCTGGGGGTATAAGCACCTGCCACAACGCCCAGCTAATTTTTTTTTTTTTTGAGGCAGAGCCTCAAGTTGTCACCCTGGATAGAGTGCGGTGGCATCACAGCTCACAGTAACCTCCAATTCCTGGGCTCAAGTGAGTCTCCTTTTTTTTTTTTTTTTTGAGACAGACCCTCAAGCTGTCATCCTGGATAGAGTGCTGTGGCATCACAGCTCACAGCAACCTCCAATTCCTGGGCTCAAGTGAGTCTCCTGCCTCCGCCTCCCAAGTAGCTGGGACTACAGGCACCTGCCACAACGCCCGGCCATTTTTTGGTTGCAGCCGTCATTGTTTGGCGGGCCCAGGCTGGATTCGAACCTGCCAGCTCAGGTGTACGTGGCTGGCGCCTTAGCCCGTTGAGGCACAGGCGCCGAGACTGCCCAGCTAATTTTTTTGTTGCAGTTTGGCTGGGACCAGGTTAGAACCCACCACCCTTGGTATATGGGGCTGGTGCCCTGCTCACTGAGCCACAGACACTGCCCAGTCCAATCCTTTTTATTGCTGAGTGGTATTCCAAGGTATGGATATACCACAATTTGTTTATCTCTTGTTGATAGACATTTGGGTTATTTTCAGTTTGGGGTTATTACAAATAAAGTTGCTAAAATAACCTTTGTATACGAGTCTATGTATGGTCGTATCTTTCCTATTCTCAGATAGAATGGCTGGGTCATATTGTAGGTGAATGTTTAACTTTTTTTTTTTAGAGACAGTCTTATTTTGTCACCCTCCTTAGAGTGCTGTGGAGTCACAGCTCATAGCAACCTCCAGCTCTTGGGCTTAGGTGATTCTCTTGCCTCAGCCTCCCAAGCAGCTGGGACTACAGGTGCCTGCCACAACGCCTGGCTATTTTTTTTGTTGCAGTTTGGCCGGGACCGGGTTTGAACCTGCCACCCTTGGTATATGGGGCCATTGCCCTACTCACTGAGCCATAGGTGCAGCCCAGAGAATGTTTAACTTTTAAAGAAACTGTCAAAATGTTTTCCAAAATGGTTGTACCATTTTACATTTTAACCATCAGTGTATGTTTTGATTTATCCACATTCACCAATACTTGGTGTGGTCAGTCATTTTAATTGTCACCATTCTAACAAGTGGGTAGTGGTATAACTTCATTGCCTTAAATTGCATTTCTCTAATGACTGAATTATACTGAAAATTTTTTTTCACTACTGTTGTTTATTTTACTAGTGTTGTTTTCTCCACCACATTTACTTTTATCATTTTCATCTTTGTGTTGTTGTCATTATTAACAATAATCATCTTTATTATCCTAACAATCTTTGAGAGGATTCTCTTCTTGTTGTTGGAGGGTTGTTTGTGTGTTAAATATTCCACTGGGATAAGGAAGGGGAATCTGAAGGTGGCTTTGTCATTAAGGAACATCTGTGGAAATGGATGGAGTTGGACACATCCAGGACACATTCAATATTCACTGGGCATGGGCCATGTCAGTCATTTCTTTTTTTCCCTTTCTTTTCTTTCATTTCTTCTTTTCCATAGTTTCTTCCCTCCCTTCTTTCTTTTTTGACAGGTTCTTGGTTTGTTGTCTGGGCATAAGGGTAGTGGTAGCATCTTAGCTCATTGCAATCTCAAACTCCTAGGCTCAAGCAATCCAGCATCAGTGTCCTGAGTAGCTGGGACCACCAGCATGCACCATCATCCCTGACTAATTTTCCTAGTGATGGGATCTCACTCTGACTCAGGCTGATCTTGAACTCTTGAGCTCATGTGATCCTCCTGCCTTGGCCTCCCAGTGTGCTGAAATTACAGGCATGAGCCACCAGCCCAGCCCATCTCAATCATTTCTGTGCTGCAGATAGCCAATATTTCTCCCACACAGGGGAGCCCTATAGGGATGTAAGTGAAACAGTGGTTGAGGGGCTGGGCTTTAGTCTTCTGCCACAGTTGGCTAGTGGGGTAGGCAGAATAAGTAAGCCTATAAAGAAAGGCAAAGGGAATTGAACTTGGCGATATAAGAAATAAGAAACTATTGAACATTTTAGAGTCAGGGAATAGCATGGTTTGTGCAGGAAGGATTAGGGGTGGGGTTCAAGGGACTCACAGGTTTGTAGGCCACTTATGAGGCTGTCATGGTGGTCCAAGCATGAGGTGAGGAAGGTCGTGTGTTGGGCAGACATGAAGAGAGGATTAAACATCCATATGAAGGTCTGACAAACTCAAGAACTTTCTACTGTGCATGTACGTTGGCAGCACTGTACAAACAACTCTGTAAGATTTCATAACCTTGGTATATCAGTGTCTCACAGCTGTGTTCATGTCGACTTGTGATGGTGTCAGGTCTCTGCTGGCTAATTAAAAAAAAAAAATTTTTTTTTTGTAGAGACAGGCTCAGGCTGGTCTCGAACTCCTGGCCTCAAGTGATCCTCCCTCCTTGGTCTCCCAAAGTGCTGGGATTATAGGTGTGAGCCACTATGCCCTAAGACTCCTGGGGAGCTTTTAAAAACACTGTGCCTGGGGCTCAACTCAGAGTGTCTGGAGGGAGGACTGGCACCTCCCAAGGTGATGGAAATGTGCACTCAGGGCTGAGAGCCACTACCATCTTGGAGTAGAAGTCATGTTGGGGAGTTAGTCACCATGCCCATTCTGGTCATTTCTAGCTTCATGTGGCTTACACAAATCACTTACCCTCTTTCAGCCAGAGTTTCCTCCTCTGTTACACAGGGGATGGCACGAGCCTCCTGCTGTGGTTACTGGGAAGACAGAATAAGCTCATGATGCTTGCAGGCTTTGCAAACTCTAAGTCACTAAGACCCGAGGCATGGTTGCTTCTCATCCTCATTCCATTTGGAGGTAAACGCAGCTCCTCTGCTGCCAAGAACAGCCAGGGCCGAGATTTCTCTTGAGCATAGCTTCCTGTCATTAAAACAAAAAATGAAAGAGAAGGGAAAAGGAGAGATGGGGAGGCCACAGGCAATTGCAGTGGGCTCTTTTCTTCTTGGAAGGCGTGGGTTTGAAGGCGCTGCTATAAATGGTTTATGCAAATGAGTTGGAGGCGCTGTGTCCCCTGCCGCTTTAATCTGGGAGAATTGGGAGGGAGCCAGGCGCAAAGGCTTCAGCATCTCCTCCCTGTGGTCCTGCAGGCTGGCCCATGCTCTTCTGCTGCCTCCAGGGAAGATGGTCAGATAAGGCTCTGCACTGTGCTCCCCACTGTGTTCCCGGACACACCTGGCCGCCTGGGTTCTTGGCTCTTCCTGCCTGAGTGAGCTCTGGTGGATACTGCCAGTAGTACTGGGGGAACAAGGACGGCCAGCTCTGGGGCTGCGAGGTCGTGGGCCAGGCAATCTGTCGCCTTTGGTTCCTACGGGGTTCTCGGGACCTGAGGCATCATAGAGGAAGGGAGACCTCAGGGTTGAGGCCTGGAGCCTCCAGGGGGGCAGATGTGGCAAATAAAGAGCTCGCACTAGCAGCCCCAACCTCCCCCTTCTCCCTCTTCCTCTCTTTCTTTTCTTCCATCCTTCATAAAATCTACTTTGAACACCACTGAGTGGCCACCAAGTTAGGGGATGGGGATCCAGAGATAAAAAGACTCCTTTCTGCCCTCAGGTTGCTCCTAGTATGGGGAGGGGACTTTTACCATCACTGCAGGGCTAACGTGCCTTGAAGATGGAAGGTCTAATCTGTTCCACCCTGGGGTGTTGGCATGAACTCACAGGAAAGACCCCTTTGAACCGAGGGATGAAGGTGAAGGTAGGAGTTTTCGAGTGAGCAGGATGGGGGGAAGGGCATTCAAGGGAGAGGGACAGTGTTTAATAGCAATGGACGTGTGAGATGTGCCTGTGTTCCAGGACACACATGGCTCTTGTGCATGCAGTCTAGGTACATGGTGGTGAGGCCGGATATACAGGCTCAGGCCGGTTCATGGAGGACATTGAATGCTGGAGGAGGGGGTCAAGTTTATCCTTAGGTGCTTGGGAACCTCCAGTGCATGGAGGACATTGAATGTGGAGGGGGGGTCAAGTTTATCCTTAGGTTCTTCGGAACCACAGGGAGCTCTAAGCTGGGCAGTGCCAAGCAGAAAGGTCAGCCTAGCAGTCCTGAGGAGAGGGACAGGAGGTTGGAATAATTGTCCAGAGCAGGACCATGCTGGGGACCTGCAGTATGGGAGAAGCCACGGGATGGAAGGAGGGAATGGATTTGAGAAGGACACTGTGACTGCTTGGATGGGGCCATCCAGGCTGATGCCAGACTTCTGGCTTGGATAGCAGAACTCAAGGGGCAAAGCAGGCCTGGGATCTGGGGTACCTGTGTTGAGGGGTCAGGAAGAGGACGGCGAGGCGGTGCTTCTGAGTTGGGACTCTGCTGGCCCATCCTTGGTTTTCCACCAGACCTTGGGGGTTAGGGGCGAGGAATTCTTGGTTGCCTCCCTCACAGTGATCCCCCTTCTACCTCACAGTGATTCTCCCTCCTACCTCCCTGTCACAGGGAGCTCCTGGATCAGAGGTAAAGATGAAAGAGTTCCACACCTACATTTTACAGATATGAAAACTGTGGCCCAGAGAGGGGATTGACTTGCACAAGGTCACACAGGGGATCCAGAGATAAAAAGACTCCTTTCTGCCCTCAGGTTGCTCCTGAGTTACTGCAGGCAGCATCATGGATAGTAAAAAAGGAACCCCAAATAAAGTCTAATCTAGTCCACCTCCTTTAATTGGCCCTGGGAACAAAGAGCTCTCACCTCTGAAAAGGGAAGTGGATTTGCTAAGCAGGGTTGAGGTTTGAAGTGTGGGGAATTTTTTGTAGAGAAGGAAGGGGGATCCCTGGGAAGAGGCCTCACCTGTTTCCCTATTGGTGGGGCCCCACCCACCTCCTGGAGCCCTGACGCCACCCTCCACACAGAGGAGGGAGCTGGGGAGGTATTGAAAGGGGCCGCCTTCCCTGAGTCTCCCAACACCCAAGTGCAGGGGCTCATGGACCTTCCCAAGCATGTTGCTAGGTTTTGCCACAGCCTCAGGGCCTGCCTGGAACCCAGGAGTCCCAATTCCCAGGGGACGCTTTACCCTCTAAACTTCTGTGCTGGGAGGCCCCTCTTGTGCATTGCTGGGGTCTCTGGTGGTGACCTAGGCTCCAGAGCCTGAGGGAGGGAGGGAGGATAGAAGTAATCTGAAGGCATCTTGGGGCAGGAGGACCACAAGCCTGACACCTGCCTGAGCTCTGGCACCAGAGGGAGGGGCAGCCAGCATTGAGCTGGCCCATGGTCACAGGATTGTAGGGACTGAAAGCACCTGTTGAGGAGGTGCCTGTGGCTCAGTGGCACCTCCTCAACAGGGCCTGAGTAGGGCGCTGGCCCCATATACCACGGGTGGCAGGTTCAAACCCAGCCCCAGCCAAACCGCAACAAAAAAACAGCCAGGCGTTGTGGTAGGGGCCTATAGTCCCAGCTACTTGGAAGGCTGAGGCAAGAGAATCGCCTAAGCCCAAGAGCTGGAGGTTGCTGTGAGCTGTGATGCCACAGCACTCTACCGAGGGTGACAAAGTGAGACTCTGTCCCTAAAAAAAAAAAAAAGAAAAAGAAAGAAAGAAAGCCCCAGTTGGAGGGGCCAGGAGATGTGAGACAGAGACATGGTTGGGGCCAGGCCTGGAGGTATAGTAGCAGGGAACAGCGTTCCTTCATGTGCCACTGGCTTCTCCTGAGGGCCCTGCGTAGCTCCAGCTATTCACAGGTGCCTCTGTGCCAGGGGTCCTGCCCTAGGGTCATTAGCCAGCCCAGCTGATGTCTTGTGGGCTCCAGGGCATGGCCGGTGGTGGTGGGCGCAGAGCTAGCGTAGTCCAGGGGCTGGGCCTCAGTCATTTCTCACATTTGTTCTGCTAGAACAGAAGTTCCTATTACAGAGCCACGCTGAGCCCCTGCTCTCCTGAAAAAGACTTGCCTTTTCTTTTTGGAGTGTGTTCACATCTGTCTTAGGGCCTGTGAGAACTGGTACCCCAGCATCCATCCTCATTTTCTCTTTTGTAGTGTTTGGTCGGGGCCGGGTTTGAACCCACCACCTCTGGTATATGGGGCCGGCGTCTTACTCCTGAGCCACGGGCACCACCCCTCACTTTCTCTTTTGTATACGTGTGTGGTGCTGAAGCTCTGGCCCCAGAGCTCAGAGGCACCTTGACCCCACTCCAGTGTGGGAGTGGGCCCATAGCCCTGTGGGGTGAGGCCGGGAGAGGGCGCTTGGGAGCATGCTAGGGACCCTGACGGGGCATGCATTAACACTGGGATTCGCACAGTTCACATTTGACCCTGGGCCCCTCCTATTGACCCTGTGTTTATTTAACTGAGGGTCACTGTTCTCAGGGACAGTGTTTTTCTTTTGTTTTTTGTTTTTTTGTTTTGCTACAGAGCCTCAAGCTGTCACCCTGGATAGAGTGCTGTGGCTTCACAGCTCACAGTGACCTCCAAGCCTGGGCTCAAGCGAGTCTCCTGCCTCTGCTTCCCAAGTAGCTGGGACTACAGGCGCCTGCCACAACGCCCGGCCACTTTTTGGTTGCAGCCGTCATTTTTGTTTGGCAGGCTGGGCTGGATTTGAACCCGCCAGCTCAGGTGTACGTGGCTGGCGCCTTAGCCCGCTGAGCCACAGGCGCCGAGCCAGGGACAGTGTTGATAGACAGCCCCGAAGTCTGGATTCTGGAGTCTGACATCTGGGTTCTGGGCCCTGCTCTGGCACTTTACAGCGTTGGCAATTCATTTCCATTTCCTGCAGCCTCTATTTTCCTCTTGTTAAAAGGAATGATCATCTGTCCTGTGATACCTATAGGGTGCTTTGGCAAATCTAATAAGATTTTGGTGACAGTGTTTTGTAGCTTTTAAGAGCTGTGTTGTTATTCTGAGAGGCCTCATGGCAGACAGGCAGGTGCTTGGGATCTTGATGTCCTGTAGTTGTGTGTCTAAATCCCACTTAGCTGTGTAGTGGCTGTGTGACTTGACAAAGTGTTCCGTGCGCCCTGGACTCCCCAGAGCTGCCGCTCTCCTTCTGAGGACCCAGCGCAGGTGTTTCAAGATGCCAGAAGCAGGTATAATTTTCTTAATCGGTTTGGGTACTTATTTGTCTTAGTTCCTGCCTAATTTTTTTTTATATTCTCTTAAGAGTTTATTATAGGGTGGTGCCTCTGGTTCAGTGAGTAGGGCGCCAGCCCCATATTACTGAGGGTGGCGGATTCGAACCTGGCCCTGGCCAAACTGCAACAAAAAAATAGCTGAGTGTTGTGGCGGGTTACTCTGGTGGCTGAGGCAAGACAATCGCCTAAACTAGTTGTTCTTAACCTTCCTAATGCCGCCACCCTTTAGTACAGTTCTTCATGTTGTGGTGACCCCCAATCATAAAATTATTTTTGTTGCTACTTCATAACTGTAATTTTGCTACTGTTATGAATTGTAATGTAAATATCTGATATGCAGGATGTATTTAAGCGACCCCTGTGAAAGAGTTGTTTGATTCTTCGGCGACCCACAGGTTGAGAACTGCGGGCTTAAGCTCAAGAGCTGGAGGTTGCTGTGAGCTGTGATACCACAGCACTCTACTGAGGGTGACAAAGTGAGACTCTGTCTCTAAAAAAAAAGAGTTTATTATAAACAGGTTTCATATACTAGGAAATAAAAGGACTATGTACAGCAGCCTTATGGGAAATAGGCAGGGAGCTGAGGAGGGCCAAGATGAGTCTCGGGCCTTGGTGGGCGCATTCATAGGGGAGGGGACTCTCGCATCCTTGGGGGAGGAGGCTGCATCCCTGGAAGGGGGCATGCCCATTGGAGTCCCTCGTCCAGGGGGGATCTCCATTGGGGGACCCATGGGAGGCCTCATACCAAGAGGTGGGCCCATCATGCCTGGAGGAGGTGTCCCTTGGCCCATAGGTGGGGGAAGACCCCCAAGGCCAGGTGGGTACTGGGTTGGGGCCCCTGCAATACTAGCTGCTGCCATAGTACCTCTTCCTTGTGGGGTTATCACCTGTTGGCCCACAACCCCCACGGACTGGCCCAGCAAATCCGGCAGGAGCCTGGGGCATGGGAACCCCACCTGGGGTTCCTCAGACAGTGGCCCTGCCAATCCCTGGGGCCCCAGCAGCTCCAGCAAGTGAGACTTGGACAATACCAGTATCTTGAGGAGGAGGTCCCTTTACTGTCATCGAGACCAGGTTCTCCCCTTGTAGCAGCACCAGGCCAAAGACTCGCTTCTTTTCCCTCTGCTTGTTTGGAGTTCTTAGGCTTGATTTTTCTGAACTCATCACAGTCACAAAGGATCAAATTCACATGCTTGTTGAAAGCCTTGAAGGTGCTGGTGAAGATCTGGCCATCTTGCAGGATGCACCTCTTCCTGTAGATAATATGCTGCAGCATCTTTCTGCTCTTGCCCATGGTCATGGTGGCGGTTCTGATGGCTTTGATTCCTCCTCGAGAGCTCCTGACTAATTTTTTAGAGGAAGAGGTGACAGGACCCTCACTAATGGGGTAAATGCCCTCTCTGGCAGGGGACCTAGGTCAGAGACCACTGTGTTGTGGGGAGGCCACTGGGCCCAATGGGGTTAAAGAGCTCTGAGGGGCAGAAGCCCCCAGGTAGCTGGTAGGATAGCTCTGGGCAGACCGACTTGTGGTCAAATCCTAATTCTACCATTTCCCAGCTCTGTGCCCAGGTTTCCTCCTCTGTAAAACAGGGTAATGATGGGGCTTTTATATAGGGTTCAGGATGTTGTCCTCTGTATCATTACCATGGACATAGAACCTGTGTGTCCCACCCCATTCTGAGCACACTACATGTGTGAGCTCATTTCATTCCCAGTAGCCCTCTGAGCCAGGCACTATTATTATCAACCCCATTTTTCGGAAGAGGAAATAGACACCAAGTAGGTGTTAGAATCAAGCTTTGAACCCAGGCAGTGTGATCCATAGCCTGCCTTAACTGCCACCTGTACCATGAAGCCCCCAGTGAAGACAACACTCTAAGTGGTGGTGATGAGTAGTGTGTGGTATTTAGTGTTGTTGGATCATAAGGATCTGGCTGACAGTGGCCCTAAGGGGAGTGTCCCAGCCACAACCCCAGGCCCCTGTGTGGTCTTCACCATCACTTCGTTGCGCTTGCTAGTGCTCAATGTCTGAGCCTAGAGATTGAAGTGAGAGGCCCTGGAATGGGCAGCAGGCAGGGCCAGGGCTGGGGTCCTGGGCTCAGCCATCCTCTGTAAGATGGATCTGGGAGGGGCGGGAAGCAGGATTGAGCACAGGAAGCAGATTCCTCAGAGGAAGGAGGGTAGGCTTGCGTCTCTGGCCTTAGGGTGGCTTCAGCTGGCTTGAGGCCTGGCGCCAGAAGGGGTGGGCACCAGGAGCCTTGGCTGAGCCATGAGGCCTGAAGGGGTGTGTGTGTGTATGTGTGTGTGTGTGGTGGGGGAGTGAGGTGGAGGAGGGGATGGATTGGAAGGGGAGGGGTTGTCTCTGCTGGCAGAGGAGGGATTTAACCTCCTGCCATCAGCTGCCAGCTTTTCTCATAATCCAGGCAGGCCCAGAGGGATCACTAGAGTATGTTTCCACACCTCTGGTGGACAAGGCTCGCATCTTGTCCCAGTGTATCCATCACTTGTCCTATGCCCTGTGTCACCCCGTGTGTCCTCATCTCTCTGCCTCTCCTTTCCCCTCAAATGTCTCACTGTCTGCTCTTCCTCACCTTCCCCAGCAAGGTTACGGATGTCTGGAGCTAACCTTATACATTCAGACCCTGGTAATTTATCACTGTGATCACTGGGACAGGGGCCAGCTTCAAGTTTAAAATTCATTCCACCCCGGAATAAAAAACAGAGTGCTAACCAGGTGAGAAAGCACAATGTTTAATCTACCTACTTAGGAGAACTGATGGTTGCCCAGCACTCTGAATGGGATTTGCATATGAGGCACGCTTGCGCTGATACATGCAAAGCTTAGCATGGGGCCCGGCATGGGAGGGGTGGGACTGAGTAAATGGGGCCAACATGATGATGCTGATGGTTCTTACTGAAGCTGCTTTTCCATTTCTCCCCCTTGGAGCGGTGTATATTCTTAGTGCTCTATTCATACCCTGAGCTCTAAGGCACTCCTTTCCAAGGCTGGGGGGATAGGCCTTGTCCCCCCACTAGGTTCTCTGGGCTTCTGAAGAGACAGCAACAGTTGCCATTGTGGACTGAAGCAGCAAGCCTTCCAGGTATGATGTTACTCTGCTCTCACAAGCACCTGGGCCTTGTTGTCTCTGTCTTGGAGAAGAGATGGCCGAGACTCAGAGAAGCTCCAGAGCTTGCCCAGTCACACGGTGGAGAGCTGCCTGCCTGAGCTGAAGACCCAAGCTCCCACCCTCCGCATGGGTGGGGTGGGCACACCTATCCACCCTTCCTGGTCATGACAGATCTTATCGCAGGGCAAATGTTTGCTTCCAGCTGGGGGCTCTGTGGGTGTGGGCTCTGTCTGGCACACTCTGTCCTGGGAATAGAAACCTCGTCTCTTCCTTGTTTTGTCCTTTCTGTCTGATGTGGATGGCAACTTCTCTATCCAGTTCAGGCTGGCCAGGCTGGCCCCGAGGCCCAGAACTGGGAGCACAAGCAGGTGTGTTTGTGTCTTGGAGGGTCTGAAGAGCTGCTTGGCAGTCGGCCTAGGGCCAGAGGGCTGTTTGCTCAGATTCCCTTTCAGTCCCTGCCCCCGCCCCTGCACCTGTTGTGTTCCCATCATCCTGGGCGGCTGGCAGCTGTCACTGCTGGGGCACCTGTCCCAGCCCCAGAGGACGCCCCCTGGACTCCCTGGCTCTAGTTTCTCTGCAGCTCCATCTCTGCCTCTTTGTGTGCTCCATCTTCTACTCCCTCCACATCTCCCTTTTCTTCTAGACTCTAGGCAGTGGCCTCTGCCCTTGTCCTGGCTCTGGGCACAGGGAAAAGCTTTCAGCTGGGGTTCCCTGCTCTTCATTCCCCCATGCCAGGCCCAGGCTAGTGGGTGGAGCATGGCCTTGGCAGGTCAGCCTTAAGCCCCAGATGCCAGGTGACTCATCAGTGCAATCAAATTATCCCTTGTTTCTGATGGAAGAAACTGTAGCAGCCAGGAGCTGGCTCCCACGTCCTCCCCAGTGGGCTGTTCCCTCTCTTGCCCTGACCTCCCAGACACCAGCCATGTCTCCCTACCTCATGAGAGAGAAGCTATCCCCCTCCCTTGTCCAGTTTTGTCTTCTATACCTCCTGCTGCCTTGACTTGTATGCCACATTAAGTGTAGCACCAGAAGATGTTTCTCCTGAGTTCTAGTCCTCCTTACCGTACTCTGCCCACTGTGCAACATTGAAAAAGGCTCTGCAGCTTACTAGGCCTCCTGTGCTAGTTCTGCAAAGCAGGCCAGTACTTACTTGCCTATTGGGAGGTAGGGGCTGGACTCAGTGTTCTGAGGCTCTTTTTTCCTTGGAGATCTTGGTGCCTGTGATTCTTATGGTTTCTGTTGCCCAGTGAATTCGTTCCATGTTTCGTTCTGCCATTGCTGGCTCAGCCCTAGATCTTAAGTTCTGAGAAGGCAAGTTTAGGCTGGGAAGAAGGGACAGGAATGAGAAAGGACTCAATGAGGAGAGAGTTGAGCTGGGTGGCCCACCATGGACCCTAGGATGTGCCCTAAAGGAAAGCCCTGCTTCCTGCGTGTGGGCCTTGAGGTATTAAGTCCCTGCCCAGGTCACCAATGGATCTTTTTTCTCCAAAGTTTCCAGGATTGCATCTCCAGGATCTGTTGGGTCACCTATTAGCCGATGAGAAGTCCAGCCTTACTGCCTGTCCAATCTCCTCTGCCTTCATGTAGACTCCAACCCTGAGACATCACCTTCTGTCCCCTGGAAGACTACTGAGCTCTGCTGCCACATAGAACCCTCTGATTCCCTAAGGACCAGGTCATGGTCTCCTGTCTCCCCCTCCTGAAGCCAGAGGAGCCCTTGCTCTTTTCCCTTTCCTGGATAGAGCATGAGTTTTGATGTCGGGCAGGTCTGGGTTCAAAGTCGACTTTATCTTCCCTTCCTTCCATGTAATCTCTCTCGGTTTTATAGCTTGCAAAATGAGAGTAACTATAACTCCTAAAGGGAAGTTGTGGGATCAGCTGAGTTTATGCATGTGATACTTAGCGCAGCACCTGGCACATAATAAGCGTATGATAAATGGTGGCATTTATAGCCTCTTCTGTGGATTTACTTATAGACTCTCCCTTCCCCTTTCATATCCTGTCCAAAGTGTGGGTACAGAATGGCACACTGAGATCATTTAGCCAGAGCCAAAAGAGCCACATTCCTTGATCCCCGCATGGCTCCTGCTAGGTCTGGAATTGCCCATTTCCTTCCCCATCTTCCCTGCTGCACCTTTGGCTTCTGAAGCACGACTGTGAGGTCTTGCTCACCGTTGGTCCATAGTTAGCACTTAGTGAATGCTTGGTGGATGAAAGAATGATTTCTGCCAGTGATTTTCTCACCCATTTTAGTAGTAGAATCCTCTGGCCAAATGAAGTTTTATGATGCCCCAATGAATAAATCACAGAAGGGGTACAATGCTGGCTGCCACATCATGGGGCTGTCCCCCTTCCTCACCCCATTGAGGTCCAGGACACCACTCTGGGAAAGTGGTGGGAGAGGCACACCTGAGACAGGAGACACTGCCACTTCCCATCTGGGGAAGTGATTCTGTCTGTGGAACCCCCCCCCACACAGTGGTGCTGTGAAGGCCCAGCAGCCAGGCAGGCTATCTCCCAGTTTCCGTCCCGTTCTTGCACAAATGGCCAGAATGAGGGCACCACCTTCCAGAGGGACTCTCAGCTTACAGAGCCCCCAATCTGCACCATCCTTGCTTTCTTACTACTTCATTAATGCTCCACAGTCCTGTTTCTAGAAAATTATGTGAATTTTCATTTGTGAGGTGTGTGCCTGCTATGTGTGCCAGGGGCAGTGCTAAGCCCAAGGGGAGCAAGCCTAAGTCAGGCCGCCTAGGTCCATCCCTGCCGGATGTGGATGCCAGGCCTTCTGCCCTGGTGCCTCTTTCCTCCAACCCTGAGTTCTCTCCACAAGATAGAAAGTGACCTTTTTGAAATGCAGGTCTGATCTTGTTGCTTGCCTGCTGAAACGTGTCAGGGGGAGACAACAAGACTCCTCTTATTGCCTCCTAAACTGCTGTTAGGAAAAAGGCCAGATTCCTCACCCTCCTCCTTGAGGCCCTCCTGGTGTATCCTAGGACCATCTTGCCCACAGGAAGCTTCCCCAGGCCTCTCCTGCTGCCTTACTCCAGACATACCAATCTTGCTTCTTGATTGTGCTGGGCTCCCTCTAGCCACAGGGCCTTTGCACATGCTGTCCCCACTCTCTGGAGCACTCTCTCCCCTAACCTACCTCCAACACATGAACATTAGACTTCAGATCTTGCCTTCACAGTTGATTTTCAGGAAAGCCTGTTCTGAGCTCCCCCCAGAAACTTGCTGCTTCCAGACTTTTCTAGGATTGTGATACGTTCCTTAGCAAGGCTACTTGGTAAATGCCTGTTACCTCTGGCTTATAAACCCACAAGAGCCAGGGCCTGCCTCTTGTCAACCATCATTGCATCTTTCGGGCAGAGCTTAGCGTCGGACACAGAGTAAGTGCTCAATAAATACGGGTCAGGCTCGGCGCCTGTGGCTCAATGGGCTAAGATGCCAGCCACGTACACCTGAGCTCGAGGGTTGGAATCCAGCCCGGGCCTGCCAAACAACAATAATGGCTGCAACCAAAAAATGGCCAGGTGTGTGGCGGGCACCTGTAGTCCCAGCTACTTGGGAGGTGGAGGCAAGAGACTCGCTTGAGCCCAGGAATTGGAGGTTGCTGTGAGCTGGGATGCCACGGCACCCGATCCAGGGTGTCAGCTTGAGGCTCTGTCTCAAAAAAAAAAAATAAATAAATAAATAAAAAATAAATATGGGTCAAGTTCAATTAAATTGTTGCCGTGCAGCCAGGAGAACCTGGGACAAGCGGACAAGGCCCCAGCTATGTCTCTCTCTGTGTAGGAAAGAAGACTAGAGTTAGGTGAGGCATAGCTCAGGGGCTCAGAAGAGGGACGAGCTCAAGAAAAAAGATTTACTCTGTACCTGAGGCCCTAGGAAGGTGTTCCCAGTGCTGGGTGGGTGGAAGGGGCATTTTAACTGGGGAGAAGGCAGGAATCAGGGTGAGAGGGAGGGTAGTGTGTGGGTGCTGCGCCATGGGTAAGCCAAGCTGGCCATCTGTCAAGGGGTTGGTAGGTAAGGGCCCAGGTGGGCATGTTAAAAGGCCAGCAGGGTGAGTGGGATAACTGTTTTGCTACAGGAAAGCTTCCAAAGTAGTTTCTTTTTGCAATGGTTTCCTCATCTATAAAGTGAGCACACAATTAAGCCTATCTCTTAGGGTTCTTGTGAGGATTGAAGAAGTTAATATGTGTAACATGCTCAGATATGCTCAGAATAGTGCTGCGCACGCAGGAGGCCCCGCAATGTTTACTCTTACTTTGATCGTTATTCTCAAAGAGAACTTGGGTTACTTTCTCTCCATCACACTGACTTAACCTCCCTCTCCTGCATGGAGCAGGTACGTAGGCCAGGGAGTGTGTGTGCGCGTGTAAGTGTGACTGTGTGCAGCCACGAGCCAGCATGTGCCTGCAGAAAGGGAGCTGTCTTGTGTGGAATCAGTGTCTCCGCTTCTCCCAGGGAGAAGTCTCAGGCTGCCTCTGGCTGGGCCTGTGGACACTCCCACCCACTGCCTGCCCAGCCACCCAGCTGATGCCCTCAGGTAAAGCTTGAATGTCTTTCCCCAAGACCCACCTCAGGGGTGGCAGCAGCAGGGTCCTGAGCTAGGGCTCAGGGCCCAGCAAAGCCCCTTACAGTGCCCAGGCCTCTGAGTTTCACTTGGTAAGAGGCAGCGCCCCTCCTCAGCCTCCAACCCTCTGCCCTCCCACCTACTCACTGGCCTTCCTTCCCCACCTAGATCTTTTCCTGGGAACCCAGATCCCTAATCTCGAGGATAGGGGCTGGGGCCAGGCCAGGGTGTGGGAGGAGGGAGCTGTTCTTTTGTCCTGAGGAAGGCCCTGCCTTGAGGAAAGCCTGCTATGTGGAGAGAGGTTGTCTCACAGATCTATGCTTGAGTCCTGGCTCTGCCTTGGACCTGCTAGGTAACCCCAGGCAAGTTCCTGAGCCTCTCAGAACCTCCACTTTTATTTCTGTAAAATACGTATAATGGTAGCACCTGCCATTATAAATGAGTCGATGCACACAGTGCCTGGTGCACAGTGCACTGGCAGGGCATGGGAACTGCTCTCTTGATGATGATCTGGGCTGTCAGCACCTGCCCAAGGCTGGAGGGGGCCCACTTTTCTGGCCTTCCTTTTCCCCATCTTTCTGCATCCTTCCCTCTCCCTTGAGTGTGAGGTGCCAGTTTCCACACCTTGAGATTTCTCTGGAAACCTCGTGAATCCAGGAGTAGGTGTGTGTTGAGCACATACATGCAAGGTGTGTAGGTAACCATGTGAGTCTGTGTGTGGTGGGTAGTGGGTGGCCAAGTGTGCTCATGGGTGAATGCTCAGGAGTGTATGAGCCAGTGTAAGTGCACATATGTGTGCATGCTGCAGATGTGCAGTGTAGGTCTGTGCTGGATGTGTGTGCACACTATTGAAGGGGCAGTTAGATGTAGGGGTAGGAGCCTGGATTCGAGGGCCAGAATGCCTGGGTTTGCAGCCAGGCTCCCACACCTTCTAGGTGAACAACCTCTGTCTCGGATTTCTCATCTGTAAGCCAGGAACAATAAAAAAAAAAAATAGTGCCTGTTGATCTGTTGATAATAACTGCAGTACCTCCTCTTCAGCCTGTGAGGACTGAACGAGTTAATACTTGTAAGTGACAGACCGGTGATAGCTCTTCGTTAATAAGCTCCATCATTGGCTGGACTGGGCACCTCCTGAGGGCAGGGAAAATGTTTTGCTCACTATCTGGTCCTTGTCCCCTTGCCAGTCTGCATGTAGTGGGCACCTAAGAATGAGTGGCAATATGCCTGGGCGGCGGTGAGGGGGGTGTGTGTGCATGCACGGGATGGTCCTTGCGCGTGTGCGCGCGTGTCTGCTGGGCCGGGGCATCTTCGCGCCTTCTGGAGCTCGCTGCTATTTCAGGAAGCCTCCAGTCTCCTCCTCCTTATGTAAATAAACATGACAGATCCCATCGCTGTACCAGCGCTGGAGGCTGGGGCGGGTGGGAGCGGGAGGCGGGGGCGGCCGCAGGGCGGTGCGCGCGTGCGTGTGTGGCCCGCGGCGGGCGCGCGCGTGTGCGGAGGGCGCGGGGGTGGGGGGGCGCTGGCCCTGCCATGCCGGCCGCCGGCCGCGGGGGAGCGGGCGGGGGAGCAGGAGGGGAGCTGCTGGCCGGGGCGGCTTGGTGACGAGCGGGCCGGCCAAGCGGAGGTGGCCGCGCTGCCCGCTGCCTGAGATGGGGGGACAGATCACCCGGAGTACCCTCCACGGTAAGGCCCCAGCTGATGCCCGGGGCCCGCCCACCCCCAGCTTGGGGACCGCCTGCGGAGGCTGGGGGAGGGCGCTGGGGCTGAGGGCTGTGTCACCCTCCACTGCCTTTTCACTTCTTGGTGGGCTGCCCGGCTTTGGGAGGGGCGCCTTTGAGCGGTGGGCGCTGGGGCAGGAAAAGCAAGAGGGCGGGGAAAGCAGCAAGAGGGGACTCTCCGTGACAACTAGTGGGGCGTCGGGCAGCTGAGGCGTCCCACAAAGTCTCCTTGTCCTCTTACCTGGGCACTAACCAGCCCCGGCCTCCAAATGGGATGAGAGGTCCTGAGCGGTCTTACCCACTTCTCCCTGGGACTGAGGCAAATCACAGTTAGACAGCTGGGGGTCCTGTCTGTGAGCCCCAGGATGTGGGCCTTGGAGGTAGGGCTGTGTTCCACCGGGAAGCCAGGGAAGGACGTGTAGGCACACATGTGTGCAAGAGCGTCCGTGTCTGCTTGTAACTGTGCGCTGGAGGTGTCTGTGGGTGTGTACCTGTGCTGGCTTGTGCCTAAGGACACGGTGTGTAAATGACAGACCCCCACATTGCCCGACCTGGGTTCTCCAAGTGTGTGCTGTGTGGGGGAGGCCAGTAAACACCTGACCTGTGGGGTGTGCGTCCACAGTCAGACTGACCCACAGGCGGGGAGGTGACAGGATGGGAGGGAGGCAGGCTGGCTGGCTCCCTATTCACAGGGCTCCTGCTTGTCCCATATCCTGTCCTCTTGTCCCCCTGGCTTCAGTGCTGTGACTTTGGGAACAAAATGGCCAGTGTTGTGGCACTAGACCCAGAAAAGGGAAGCCTTCCTGGTGTCTTCCCTGGGCCCTGGGAACTGGGGTTCTGTTATAAACCGGTTGGTGCCAGAACAGCATGAGCTGACCTTGGGGAGTCCCTGCCACACTCCCCTATGTTCCCTCGTCTTTTGGAAAGGATATTAGGAGATAGGGCAGCCTCCATCTGCTGAGTCTGGTGGGCACTGAGGAACCAGGGAGAGGCCCAGGAAGGAAGGAGGTGGTGGTGGTAGGAGTGAGTGGGCAGCAGTGGCCAGAACTGGTGACCAGGTGGCTTCCCCCTTCCAGGCTCTGGACTTTGAGAGAGTAATTTCTAATTAAAAAAGAAAAAGGCAGGGAAAGACACGGAAAAAGCAAATCATTGGCTCTCTTAAAAGGAAATGAATTTCATCCTGGGCCTGGAGGGCTAAGTGACAGATGGAAGGCCCCGGAAGACATAATCCGGAGCCAGGCGAGGGGCAGGGCCAATGGCCTGGGCCTTGGCCTTGGCCTGAGACTTGGGCCTGGCCCTGCCTGTCTGTGGGGCTGGGTCTTTTCTCAGGGTTCATTGGCCCCAGGGGGGCCTGTTGGCAGAGGATCTGAGCTGACTGGCATTTTCCACTAGAGTCAGACTTGGGCAAGTACGAGGCTTGGGAAGGACAGAGGGGTCCCCTGAGCAGGCTCAGGACATACCACACTGTTCTTGGCCCAGGCTCCATAGGTGTGTGAGGACTTAAAACCACCAGAGCTTGTGCTCTGGAGTGGGCAGATGTGTGTTGTGATGAGGGCAGGTGTCTTCCTGAGCCTCAGTTTTCTTACCTGTCAATAGGGCTAATATAGTATCCTCCTCATAAGATTATTCACGCGAAGGTTATATGAATTACTGTGAGTAGAGAGCTCAGCATGGGGAAGATGTAGGGGGCTTGGGAAGTCATTCTGAGCCCAGGCTTACATTCCCTCTTTCCTGTATGTCTCATCTCCCTGAGGACAGGAGGATTGCTTGGGGTGCACTGAGAACACTAGGAGTTGGGCATCCAGGCTGGGGGGCTGCTGGGGAGCCCTAAGCAAATGTTCCATCTGCCTTGGCCAGGTCCACCCTTTCAGGCAAAGGATTGGAGGTGGGGGTATGGAGAGGAGGAGTGTGCCCACACAGCCCCCTGACCAGGCACGCTGACTGCCCCAGTGGTTCTGGTTTCACTCCATTTTTTGGGAAGCAAGCTGTGGCCAGGGGAGACACAGGTTTGTCCTTCCTAGTGGTGCCCTCAGCCCAGAGTTGGACTCCTAAAGACACATTTAAATGGACCTTGATTATATTTTTAGTGTGGCCTTGGGCTTTTGGCCATAGATGTTTGGATTGCTGGGTTAAAGTAGGTGAGGGGAGGGTGACAGAGGGACCCAGGACTCTGTGTGTTTCTAGCCGTGTGTTTTGTGGATGTGTTTTGGCTCTCTCTGTTTCTGGTGTCTACAGATCGTGCATCTGTGTTTTGAGTGTCTGTTTGTGTGATGTGTTTAAGGGATTGTGTGTTGTTATGCCTGCATCACCATGTGGGCAGCCACATTTGTGGTACTCTGTGACTGAGACATGCCTCTGTGTGTGGTGGGGCTGGTGGTGAGGAGTCAGGCTCCTCTGAGGCCAGCCTGGCAGGGGGCCGATGGGAAAATGAATTCCCATTTGGAAAATGGTTTCGGCAGTTACATGCCTGATCTCTCTCATCGGCAGGTTTCCAGAGCTGGTCCCGGTCCTGAGGGCTGGCTGGGAAGGGAGGAGGGGAGCATGCAGAGGGGGCCAGTGAGGATACTGAGAGGTCTCCCCTCCCCTCACCCCTTTGTCTCTCCCTTTTCTCTTTCCTCTTCCCTCCCTTCCTCCACTTCCTTCAATGCTCCCTCGTTTTGCTGAGAGGTTGACATGTGGCGTGGTCGGGTGGGTCTCTGGACTTTGCAGGCCTGAGTGTTGGAGGGTGCTGGGGTGCAGGGGCCTGAGACATTAGTTCCTACTCCCTCTTGTCACGAGAGTTGGGAGGGGGGGATACTGTGGGCTAGAGAGGAAAATAGCTGACTGTGGTCACACAGCTGGTGCCTCAGAGGGGAAGCCAGGTCTCATCTCTTCCGCGGACTTCCCTACCCGGTCACGCAACAGGTTCCTTAATCCTTACACAGGCAGCAAGGCAGTAGGCACCCAATGGCCTTATGAGACCTGAGTTTAACACAGAAGAAGCTGCCTGTCTCCTGGCAGCAGCTTTGGGGGCTTAGGCCAGGTGAGCTCCCTGGAGTAGAAAGGTGGGCACATGCACTCACATCCCCTTGAGTCCTATGGGCTTCAGGAAGGTGGGTCTCTCCATCTCTGTATTCTGACCTCAGTCCTGTGCCTGGCACACAAGTGGCACACAGTAGGTGCTTGGTCAGTGAGTAGGCAGGGAAGAGTGACGGGCAGTTTGAGGCCTTTGTCCGCAGGCCCCCACAGTGGTTGGAGCTGAAGGTGGCCTGATGGGTGTGTTGGGGGAAGCTACCCGGGAGGTGAGACCTGAGCTGGGTGAGAAGCCAGGCAAGACCAGGTGAGGAAGGGAAGGCAGGGTGGCGTTCTGTGACTGCTGCTTGTGTGACTTCAAGTTGGTGCCCTCATCCGCTGTTTGAGTCTCAGTGCCCACTTCTGTAAATTGGGGATGGTGGGTTTTGCCCACAGAGTGGTAGGAAAGATTAAGATGCTGAGGGCAGTGTGCCCAGCACTTCGGAAGCATTCCACATGTGGGGTATGCTTTTGTGGAGGCTCCCCCAGGCCTGTGTGTGCCTGCCAGTGTGCGTATGCACTCAGCTGCCTCTGTGTCCTCTGTGACAGTGTTCCCTGGGCGCTCACGTCTGCCATGAGGCACTCCTGCCATCTGTGTGTGTGCATGCATGTACACACAATGCATGTGGGTTTGTGTTAGGGGAATGAAGGGTGGTCTGTGTGGAGTGTGGATTGGGGTGGCTGAGCAGTGCCTTGTGCTCTCAGGCCTCCTGAGGCACTTTGGGGAGGTGCTGAAAAGGCAGAGAAGAGAGGAACTGGGAGCTGAACCCAGAATAAGTCATCATCTGGAATCTCCTGGAATCATGAGGACTGGTCCTTCTGCCAGCAAGGATTTTGGGAGGCACAGATGTGTGCACATCTGGCTGTTGGAGATGTTGGAGATGGGGATGTTGCAGAGAGACTGAGGCAGGCGGCTTGGTGTAGAGATTAAGTTGGCTCTGAAGGTGCCAAACCTTCCTGTTCCTTACCCCTGTCCTTAGCCTACCAGTCTCCAGGGAGCAGCAAGCTCTTCCGTATGCATACCTGGGAGTCTGGGGGAGATGACACAGTGCTAATGTGGGCCCTCACTTTTGGTCATGAGTGGCAAAGGTGTTGGCATGGGGGCTGCGAAGGTCATGGAGAAACTGACTAGGGTGGAGTGGAGGGTTCATGTAGGAAAAGGCGACTGCACCTGGTGGCCAGCTAGTGGGGACCCACTGAGGAATCTCTGCAGTGGTACAGATCTAAGTTCAGAGGCCAGCTCTGCCACCTCCCAGCTATGTGACTTTAGTTAAGTTATTAGCTTTCAGAACCTCAATTTCCTTATAAAATAGGACTGCTATACTGTCTTAGTTATCTATTGCTGCATAGCAAATTACCCCTAAATTTAGCAGCTTCAAACAACAACCATTTAATTATCTCATAGTTCCTGTGGATCAGGAATCTTGGTACAATTTAGCTTGGTGTCTTTGGCTTAATGTGTATCATCAGGCTGTAGTCAAGTTGTTGGCTGCAACTATAGTCTCATCTGAAGGCTTGCCTGGAGCCTACTCCCTATTCTAGCCTACTCATGGTTATTGGTGGTCCTTGGTCCCTTGTCACATGCTGTGGCATCTGTCCTTCCCCAGAGGGAGCAATTCAAGGCAGCCAAGAGAGAGTGACCAAGGGTGGAAGGCAGTCTTTTTTTTTTTGAGACAGAGTCTCACTATGTCGCCCTTTGTAGAGAGCAGTGACATCACAGCTCACAGCAACTTCAGACTCTTGGCCTTAAATGATTCCCTTGCCTCCCCTTCCAAGTAGCTGGGACCACGGGTGTTGTGGCAGGCTATTTTTCTGTTGCAGTTGTCATTGTTGTTTAGCTGTCCTGGGCTGGGTTTGAACCTGCCACCCTTGGTGCATGTGGCTGGCTCCATAACCACTATGCTACAGGCGGCGATCGTTTTTTTTTTTTTTTGAGACAGTCTCACTGTGTTGCCCAGGCTGGAGTACTGTGGCATCAGCCTACCTCATAGCAACCTCAAACTCCTGGGTTCAAGTGATCCTTCTGCCTCAGCCTCCTGAGTAGCTGGGATCACAGACACCTGCCACAACAGCTAGCTATTTTTTCTACTTTTAGTAGATCTGGGGTCTGGCTCTTGCTCAGGTTAGTTTTGAACTCCTGAGCTCAAGTGATCCTCCTTCCTTGGCTACCCAGAGTGCCAGGATTGTAGGCCTGAGCCACTGCCTGGCTGGAAGCCACAGTCTCTATAACTCAATCTTGGGTGTGACATCCCACTACTTCTGCTGTATTCTATTCTTTAGAAGCTAATTGTTAGGGCCAACCTACACTTAGGGGAAGGGCTGATATGAGAGCATGGATGCCTGAAGGTGGATGTGGGGATCATTGAGGCATTATAGAGTTTGCATCTCCCAGAAACCTGCCTTCAGGGGTTGGGAGGGTGAGACCAACCTGTGTATGAAGGGCAGCTGGTGCAGCATCTGATATGTAAGAAGAAATCAGCCCTTGTCTCCTTCCTTGTCTGCTGCTTTTCTCCTGCTGTCATGTGGGATCTTGGTGCAGGGATGGGAAGAAATTTGCTTGCTTTATTCCCTGCTTTTTCTCATTTCTCCACTGGACACCTGCCAGTGCTCCCTGAACACTTTCCAATTCATCAGTAGATGGGAGAATCAAACACTGGCAGTGTTTGATTCAACAACTATTATCGAGCACCTGCTGTGTGCCCTCAGCTAGACCCTAGGGAAATAGTATAAAAAAGGGCTCACAGTCCCTTAGGGGGACAGACAGACACAAATAACAGTGAAGCCTCTCCCAGCCTGGCACTGGTCTGCCTGACACAGGAACTGATCTGAGTGACTCTTTTCTCACCTCTGCCAAGGATGCACATAGCCAGACCATTCTGGATGCAGAAAAGGCAGTGCATGGCATACAGTAAGTGTCTTGGGGGCATCTAGGCTTAGTTCTGCAGAGGAACCAGGGCTGGGAAAGGCTACTTGGTGAAGGGTGCTCTGTTCGGGGGTGTAGAGGTCCCCAGAGGTCCTAATCTGGGGGTCAGAGAAACTTCTGGGAGAAATCCAGGTCTGAAGGATGAGTGAGAGAAAGGCAGGAAGGTGGGAAGAAGGAAGGAAAGGTTCTGGGTGCAAAAGGGGTCTTGGCCCAGTTTGGAGGCTGTGAGGCAGGCATGGGAGGTGAGGGAAGCCTTCAGGGAACCCAGAGAAGTTTACTTCTGCCCAGTCTTACAATCAATCCTCTCTGTCCTTCAATCCCTGCCCCACCTGTCATCCCAGGAAAGGTGGGAGTCAGGAGTCCAGAGTCTCCATGCATCCAACTGGTCTCTCAAATTCTTTCCCCCAGAGGGAGCCTTGTTCAATTAATGCATATGAGTTCACATCAGGACTACCTGGGCAATCTGAGGTTAGGGCATCTGGGTGAAGTAAGACTGAGGTGTCCAGCTTCCCACTGGGCTGAAGTGAGCTATACATTTCCTGTGGTCATGCTTGACTACAGCCCTTCCTATGGTGATTGTTGGTTTTATTTGAAAAGAACAACAACAAAGACCTTATGTTGGGATCAGTTGTTAAAGTTTGCAAAATTCTTTCACGTTATGAACTTACTGGGGCCTCAAAACAGCCTGGAGAGGTGGGCAGGGCAGCTGTGATGAGGCTTATTTTATAGGAAAAGAAACCAAGATCCAGGCAGGCAAAGCAGCTTGCCCAAAGTCACATGGCAAGTCTGTGACCTGGCTGGGGTTTGAGCCCAGGGCCTCCTGCCTCCAGAGCTCGTGCTCCATGCCACATCCCACTGCCCAGAATGTGAGGCAAGCCTCCCTTATGGGAGATGAAAACGACGATGTCAGCACTGGTATTCAGGGCCATGGCTCCAGAATAAGGTGATCTCGGAAGCAATGGGACTTATCTGGGTTTTGAGAGTGGTGCAGTGATGTGTAGGGTTTGGATTGGCGCAGGGACCAAAGCTTGGGCGAAGGTGTGGAGGTAGGAAAGCAGAGAGTGGTGTGAGCAGTAACAGTAACAGTAGCAAACACTTACTAAGTTTCCATACACCGTATCTTTTAATCATTGCAAGAATCCCATGAAGAAGGTCTAGCCATGAACCCAGTGACAGGGCTGCTGGGCTTAGAGGCAGCCAGGTCTAGGTTTAGAGCTGAACTTCCCTCTGTTTGGCTGATCTCAGTGTGTAACTTAACTTCTGAAACTCTGTATGAGAGTGGCATTGGGAGAGTAAATCAAAACACTGCCTGTTGAGCTGTGCAGAGCTAGGGCATGGTCATCGGTATTAGGGCTGCTGCTCTCATCTGGGGTGGTCAGCGCCCTCCCTGTTTCCTTGGCTGGACATCTGGGGCTCTGCCAGTGGTTCTGGGTGGAGCCTTGCAGGAGCAGTAGGGAGATCAGTCTGGAGGCTTTGTGTGTCCAGGCGTCTGCCCTGGGAGCCCACTGAGAGGGAATAATATGATCTAGAGCTGGCTGAGGGTCACCCTGAGGGCTGGCCAGGCTTGTGTCTGGCAGCTCATAAATGCCAGGAGGAATGGGGCCTTGGGGGGAGTTTACACTGTGTCAGCAACAGCCTCGCCTGAGGAGAGCACCTCCCTTGTGGCTCCCAGTGTGGTAAACCTGTCACTACGGGGGTCTTCTCTGGGAGCTCTGCTAGGAGCCAGGTGGTACAAATGGGGCTCCACCCAGGGCCATTTGCCACTGGTGGAGCAGTTGTGCAGCCCACCGGCCCACCAGTTTTAGGCCCTTCTCTGCGGCCGCCTCCTCCACACAGCCTTCCTTGCTGTGCCTGCTGTCTGGGACTCTAATATTAGCAGCTGAGTAGGGTAAAGGACCCTGGGCATGACATTGGGAGGCCAAAGTTCAAGTTTCAGTTTTGCCACATAGTTGCAGTATGACCTTAAGCAACTTGCTTAATCAGTCTGAATCACAACTCAGCCACAAAATAGGGACTTTAAGGGTCATGGTGTATGTTCAAGAGATAGGAAGGAGCCCTGCTGGATATTGGAGGGAAGAAACTGCACCCTCAGCTGCCCCCTCTGGATCTCTGGCATCAGAGTTGTACTCCCAGTTGATTCTCATTTTGCTTTCTGCTCCCTCTATCCCCGTGGGTGTTAATGCCAGCTGAGATGGAGTAGGGAGTCTGAGGGCACCATTTGCACCATAGTCTATGACAGGGCTCCTCAAACTACGGCTGCAGGTCACATGCATTGGTGTGAATTGTATTTGTTCCTGTTTTGTTTTTTAATTCAAAATAAGATATGTGCAGTGTGCATAGGAATTTGTTCATAGTTTTGTTTTTTTTTTTTAAACTATAGTCCGGCCCTCCAATGGTCTGAGGGTCAGTGAATTGACTCCCTGTTTAAAAAATTTGAGGATGCCTGGTCTATGCGAATAGCACTTGCTGGAGGGGTGAGGGCACAGCCTACCTGGTTGTATGTAGTACCCTGGCCCTGGTTCAAAAGAGAAGTGATGAGGTCAGAATAAGGACGGTGGCAGGAGGGTGGAAGGAAAGACAGAACGCAGGGTGTTTCTTCCTGAGGCTGGATTGGCAGATTTGGTGTGGGGCACCCAGGGACCCCACTGGAGGCTGGGAGTATGGGTAGGGGTGAGTCAGGAGTCTAGTTGGGGTCTGTCAAGAGACAGCAGCCCACGGACCAAGGGCGGATGTTCAGCAGAGAAGAACAGGTTTTCCAGTAGTCTCCCCAGAGGTGACTTGATGGTCATGGATCACACACTGAGCTGAGTGCAGAGAGAAGGGGTTGTCCCCATGGTCTCAGAGCTCACACTGTGGGCAGGAGAAGGCAGGCATAGGACTTGGCAGGCCCCGCTAGTCAGTGAACGATGCTTGGCAACTGCCATGGTGCCCTCTCTCCATACCCACAGGGCAGGGAAAAGTACCCCTATTTCATTTCACAGATGGGGAAGGAACTTGAGGGTTAGAATGACAGGCACAGCCAGGCTTTGGGGGTCTCCAGATAGATGGGCCAAATCCTAGCACTGGCCCGAGTGGGGCGAGGAGAGCGCTGGGTGCTCAGAAATTGCAGCCTCTCTTCTCTCCATCTGAGTGAAAATCTGGCTCCTGGATTTTAAATTGAGGTATAATGTGTGTGCAATAAAATCCATCCATTTAAAGTGTGCAGCTTGGTGAGTTTTGACAAATGTGTAAGCAGCACCACCACCACAGTGAAGTATGAGCGTTTCCATCACTGTGAGCACTTCCTTCTGGCCCCTCTGTGGTCTTATCTCTCTCTGTGACACTCACTGATCTCTGTCTCTCTAGCTTTGCCTTTTCCAGAATGTCCTACAGAAAGATGCATATAGCATGTAGCCTCTCGCGTCTGGCTTTTCTGTAGCGTGCTGATGAGGTTCGTCCTCAGTGTGTGCGTGAGCGTCCATGGTTATGTGCCTTTCTACCTCGGAGTATTTGGCACCGTGTGGAGGTTCCATATTTTATTCTCTCTTTTTTTTTTCTCACCCGAGTCAAACGGAGACCTTGTTTTGTTTATCCATTCCCCAGTTGAAAGACTTTTGAGTCATTTTCAGTTTGGGGGCACTGTGGGCAAAACCGCTCTACAATCATGAACAGGTTGCTGTGTGAACATGGGTAATCATTTACCCTCATGGGTAAATGCGTAGAAGTGTAGAGTGCTAGGTCATAGGGGAGGCGTTTACCTTTGTAAGAAACCGCCGAGCCATTTTCCATGTTGGCTGCCCCAGGTTGCATCCCACCGGCAATGGATGAGGGCTGAGAACACCTTTTGCATTCTGCATTTCGGTGGCAACAGACTAGAATGCCCCATATCCCCCAGTGTGTGCTACATGATATGATTTTAGGTAGTACGTGGATGAAATCTTTTTTCATATTTTATCAGTTACCACTGTATTTTAGTGTTCATTGAAAAAATGTACCCAGCATATCAAACCCATGATTTCCTGGTTAGCGTTTAATGGCTAATGACATAGTCCCTGGAGTAGGATTGCTGGGATTATCTCCTAGATACTTTTCCTACTGATTGTGTAACCCTGGGAAAGCCACTTAATCTTTCTGAGGCTCACATTTGTCATCCATAAAATGGTTAATAATTATCTCTTCCACACAGGCATGGTGGCTTATGCCTGTAATCCTAGCTCTGGAGGAGGCCGAGATGGGAGGATCATTTGAGGTCAGGAGCTTTAGACCAACCTGAGGAACAGTGAGACCCATTTCTACTGGGTGGCGCCTGTGGCTCAGTGGGTAGGGCACCGTTCCCATATACCGAGGGTTGTGGAACAGGGTCCCGGCCAAACTGCAACAAAAAAATAGCCAGGCATTGTGGCAGGTGCCACAACTACTCGGGTAGTCCCAGCTACTGGGACTGAGGCAAGAGAATCAGCTAAGTCCAAGAGCTAGAGGTTGCTGTGAGCTATGACGCCATATCACTCTACTGAGGGCAACAAAGTGAGACTCTGTCTCTAATAAATAAATAAATAAATAAATAAAAATAGAAAAAATTAGCCAGGCATGGTGTTGGACACCTGTAGTCCCAGCTACTCAGGAGGCTGAGGTAGGAGAATGGCTTGATGCCAGGAGTTGGTGGTTGTAGTGAGCTGTAATTACACCACTGCACCCTGGCCAGGGTGATACAGCAAGACTGTGTCTCAAAAAAACAAAAATATCCCTTCCTACTTTATAAGTTTTTCTGTAAAGGTAAAACTGCTAAGTGTATGTAAAACTCCCAGTTCAGAGCTTGGCATGTAAGCTTGACAATTGGCTGCCATTATTAGATGAGTGTGGCCCATGGGTGACAGGTATGTGTTTAATGTGTATTGTTTTGTACATCGATGTACATGTGAATACATATATGTATGCACGCACAGCATATGTGTACACGTATAGGTTCCTGGTCTCAGGGATAAGGGAGAGGATGAGTCCTTTTCCTCTCGTCACCTAGGGTCAGGATTATCTTCATGTACTCATAGGCATATGTGTGCGCCCCTGAGTATATCTTTTGGTGTCTGCATGTCTATGTACACATTGTATCCTTAAGCTCATGATGCCCCTCTTCCTACCTTCCCTATCTGTTCTGCTGTCAGCCCAGGTGCTGGCCCTGTGCTCCCCCTGCCCCACCCCTAGCCCTGTACCCAACCCCTAGCCTGTATCCCCAGGTTCTCCTTGTGAAAGGGAGGTCTTGGGGAATGTCCTTGAATGTCCTTCCAGGGCCTGTGTCTCTGGCCCCACATGTCTCCATCTTATTAGCCTAGAGCTAGTGTTTTCTGAAGCTTTGAGGCCCAGACCCCCAACTGAGATGGGTGGGAAGAAGAGGAAGCGTCTTGAAGGGATTGTTGACCTGCAGTTGCTCCATGGATTCTGGGTGGAGGCTGGAGAGGGGGTAACCTCAAAGGACAGGCTCTGATCAGCAGCTAGCCTCGGCAAGTTTTAAACAAATGCTTTATTGACGTATAATTGACATACAATAACTTGCACATATTTAGATTGTCCAGTTTGATGAGTTTAACATCTGTACACTCCATAGAATCATTACAAGCTAGATAAGGAACACAGCCGTCACCCCCAGGTGTGGCCTGTGCTGCTCAGTAATCCAGCCCACCACCACCCCAGGCCCCCGCCTATCTGGTTTGATCACTATAGTTTGTTTTGTACTTCTTGGAATTTGATAAAAATGAGACGGGGTGAAAGGAGAGGAAGGGCTCTGAAGGGAACAGGGGCCCTGCGGTTGCTCTGTGGATTGTGTGCCCTTTTGTAAAAACTTTTAAACTGGCTTATTTCACTCAGCAAAATGATTTTGAAATTCATTTATGTTGTTATCCCTGTCAGTAGCGCATTGCCTTTTACAGCAGAGTCATTTTCCATTGTGTAGAGTAGTATTCCACCCTGTGGAGCAGTGTTCCACCGAGGGGGGGCAGTGGTTGTCTGTTGTGTGGGGCAGTGTTCAGCCATGTAGGGCAGTAGTCTGTTTTGTGGAGCAGTAGTCCGTCCGCCATATGGGGCAGGAGTCCACTGGGTAGAGTAGTATTCCTTTGTTATCTATTCACACAGGGGGCTTTTTCCCCTTATGCTTTCATTTCTGCATATGGGTATGTCCCCAAACAATGTTTAATGTCGCCTTTTACCAGCCAGTATTTTTTGAAACCAAGAGTCAAGCTGTGTCTGAAGCTGGCTTGGGTTAAGTGGGGATGTTTTCTAGAGAGGGCACCTGTACCCAGTGCAGTGCCACTGTCTGCCTTTCATCCCAACTGTCCTTGTCCCTGAAATGACCTCCCCTGCTCTGCACTAACCAGCAGCCAGTCAGCTTCTTCCAGGTGGCCTTCTTAGACTGTCTGGGTCTCCTCTGAGCAATTGCAGCCCTCACAGCCCAGTGGCTTCCAAGTCCCTTGCATTGTTCAGCCGCTACTGCCTTGTCTTTTCGTGAGGGAAAGGGGAGCTCCTTCTCCAGAGGGGCCCCAGCCAGTGCACAGAGTGTCTGACCCTGGACCATGGGGACCAATGTCTGGGACCCTCTGGGGAAGGAGTAGCAGAAATGCAAAGTGATGCAAAGGCATGAAAACCAAAGTAAACAGCCTGGACAGAAGGCTGGATCTTCCTGACTTCCAGGATTCCTCTCCACCACCCTCCTTGTCTCCCATCTCCTTCCTGGAATCCCTCCTCCCCCTGTAGGGAGTGGAACGGTCTGGGCAGGCCTGATGCTAACCAGCTCTCTGCATCATTAAGTTCTTGCTTTGGAGGGACCAAAATTTGAAACTTCCTGAAAGTCTTTTTTTTTTTTTTTTTAATTTTTATTAAATTATAATTGTTTACATTGGTACAATCATGGGGCACAATGTGCTGACTTTATATACATTCTGAAATATTTCATTGAACTATTTAACATAGCCTTCATGGCCTTTTAATCACTATATGAAAACATTTATATTCTACATTTAGTAATTTTCACCTGTACCCTTCTAAGATGCACCGTAGGTGTGATCCCACCAATCACCCTCCCTCCCCCCCACCTTACCCCCACCCACCCCCCCCCAGCCCCCTTACCCCATTAGTGTGGGGTAAAGGGGGTTTGTTAGGGAGAGGCGCGGGGGGGGGACGGATGGGTGGAGGGAGGGTGATTGGTGGGATCACACTTACGGTGCATCTTACAAGGGTACAAGTGAAAATTACTAAATGTAGAATATAAATGTCTTCATATAGTGATTAAAAGGCCATGAAGGCTATGTTAAATAGTTCAATG